>QBDW01000204.1:0-117137 GCA_003261595.1 Maconellicoccus hirsutus
TTAAAAATAAATTAATTTATTAAAGGTAAAATTTTAAAAATAATTAATTTAATTTTTTATTAAATTTATAAATCATAAGTAAAATAGAATTAGATACTCTATTATTAAGAAAAAAAAATATATAAATTAAATTATTATCCCCCCCCCCTGAAATTCAAATCCAGATCCGCGTCTAAGACTCTGAGCTTGCAACTTTCAATCTTCTTTGGGGTGCGAAAATGCTAAATCTTGTTCTGGCGATAGAACAGTAGCGGATCTAGAATTGAATTTTGGGGGGGGGGATATGGAATTATGGATGGAGATAGGTAGATATTTTTTTTACGAATGAATTTCTAACAATACACTGCGAACGCGAAAGTAACCCCATGTAACATGAACTGAGAGAAAATTATTTTTTTGTTTGCGTACACAGAATATTTTGTTTCACAATTGGTGTATTTTTTTCTTTATTTTCTTATTTTTCACTTTTTTTGGGGAGTTGGGGGGATATATCCCCAAATCCCCCCTGGATCCGCGCCTGATCCGATAGAACCCTTTCTTGCTTCGTCTTTCGTCGGTATTCCTTGGATATCTTCACATATCACGATGAAGATTTACTATACCTACTTGCAAAATCCTACCAAAATTTTTTACCTTCCAGATTCGTTTGCGTTATTGTTATGAAAACGAGTCAAAGATTACAATGTGAATTCTATTGTCGTCGAGATTCTTTTCTCAAACGAGTCCGTTATTGTATATTCTCCCATAGCATTTTTCAATCTGTGGGAAGATATTTGGCGAACGAAATACATTAATATGTTTGTACAAATACGACCTTCGATTTGATCCTTATATTGGACCATGACTAAGTGAAAATTTTCCGTTGAGAAGTTAATGAGGTAAAATATAGGAAACTTGATAAATTACGAAAATTATTACTTGGGTTTATTTTCACGCCCGCCATAGACATCCGAGGCAACGTGCGACGTGCGTTAAAGAAAAGTGAAAAAAATCACGTTGCATGCCTCCCACTCTTCGGACAGAAGCTACTCATTACTGTACCGTGTAATTTTCAACGTATGCCGCGTGTTTTTCTTACAATGTAACAATACAAATCAACGTTCGCCACTCCTATCCATCCAATGGGATTAATTCGTTAATCGCGTTAACTACAGCCGCCTTCTATTGGCTTTCTCTCGCGCAGGCACCACGCGATCGCAGACGTTAATTACGATGCAACTTTATATGCAACTTTTACTTTTAATTTTCGGTTTCTTCGAAAACAACGAGAGAAAAAAGTACGATAAATAATTCCACAAATCGATACGCGTCGGTAGCGCATGCTGATTTTATTAATTAACCTATCAAATATATCCTACTTTTTGGAATGTAAAATGTGGGTATTTATACATATTGTGAGGATTTTATAGTAAACTTTTTTACATATTTTAGCAGATGTTTACAATACGATTTTTATCAAAATATAATTAAAATCTGCGATTTAAAGCCGGAGAAAGTTGATCTAGCTGGCACGAGCCAGCTGCATTTTTTTTAGCTGTGAAATGTAACTAGCGCGTGTATACGTTGAAATATATTCGTAATTTTGTATATCGAAACGTGCGCGCAAGGTGTTCAATTCCAAGCTCGCCGCTCGGTCAGCCGTAATTTTTTTATTTCTGTCCACTTTTCAAAGAAAATTACCACGTTTCAAACGCTGCTATCTCTATCGGGCACTGGGCCGTTTTCTTGTAACGGTATCAGGTGTATCGGAGATGCGGAGGTTGCCAGATAACGGGGAAATTTTCATAATCGGGGTGTTGTATGGGGTTTACTTCACCGACGTCTCGTCCTCTCGTCCAAGGTGGTCTAGGGTATAAATTTTTCCCAACTTGGTGAAGCGATTATGTAATCTAATTATTACGACGTTTATTGTTTTATTATGAAAAAAAACTATGGCCTTATGTCTTCCATCATGCTATCCTTTTGATGGTATACGCACCGAAGATGCAATTTAATTGCTTTTACCTTGTTATCAAGCGATTACTTAAGATTTATAGGTGGAAAATATCAGCGCTTGGGGAGTTGTAATTAAACCATCAAATGCAGGTCATCCAACGGGGGTTTGGGGTTTTTACATTCGTGGTTTTCGTAGACCTTTGTCAACACGCGAGACCAAGATTTGACTGATATGTACGAAGTGGTATTTAAATTCCAATGAAGGTTTGGTTCTTTCGTAGGAATCCCTTTTGGATTAAAAAAAACCTAAGAATGCTAATTTATTAGGGTAGATTTGCATCTTTGGAAATTGGCAAAGAAAGGATGCAACGTTGAAGGTTTTTTCAATTTTCATCCTTTAACCTTTTTCTACCCTTTTAAGATTTTTTGCGGATGAGATAACGACTAAACGGTCGGCGGTCGTGTTGGATATGTCAAAAGGAACATGAAGTCGTATAGAAATGAGAAAACAGCATAAGTGATTTTTTTCTACATAATAAAATGTGAAACTTATGAGAATTCATTTTAAAGGATGCAGCAAAGAGAAAAGACAAAATTATCTGGCGGTAATTTTTGTTCGGGTTTAAAAAGTAACAAATATTTTTAAAGGTTAATGTGACTTATTCAAAAGGGTAATTCGAATCTTGAGAAATGATCGACTCTGATTTGAATGAGAAGTGGATTTTTGAAATGACCATGTCGAAAATCCTCGTAATAGAGCCAGTTTAATTTTTTTTAGTAGCATTTCAATTATTTTATAGCAAATTGCCGATTAAAAACTCTCCAAAAAATTTTGTTGACAAAATGTAAAACTTCAATTTTCGCTTCACTCATCCTTCATTTTTTCAATTTTTTTAATTTAAAAATCACAGAGAGAAGATGAGTCTTTGGACTGAAAAATTGGAACTTTGTTTCAAAATTATTTTGTAACGTCTTCACTCGTGATTTCAAAAATTGTCTCTAAATTCATTCGAATTTTAAAAAACTTTCAATTTTTTAAACTTCATACTGTATTGCTTTTAATTGTGGTGGATGGAAAAAGGGGGGGGGGTATGTGCAAGAAAATTATGAATGTTTATTTCTATTAGGTACCTCAAAGTTTTTATTACATAATTTTGAAGACAATCTAAAATGAAATCCAAGTTCAGCAATGTAATCAACTTTCTTAAATTAAATTAATTTATTTTTTCAAAAGCTTCCAATAATCCGCAATAACTTTTAAATAAAAAATTACCGCAAATTCTAGTAAAAGTGAATCCTCCGAACTACGGACTTAGATATATGGGCTTATTGAATTTTTCTTTGCCTTTCATTCATCGGACCACCGCTATTCAGTTGGAAGTTCTTTGTATATATATCAATCGTGATGCTTCATTTGGTTCAATATGAGTTTTTTTTTAATGTAATTAATTCTATTTCTTCTTTGGGTCAAATTAGTTGAGACTTTAGTTTTGAGGTTTATTAAGTGAAATTGTAGGAAATTTTTCTACTAAAAATTATAAGTTGATGATGCTTCACAAAACGAATGAAAAACGAGTTAGTGTGAATTTTAGAAGAAATGCTATGCCTGTTGTTAAATTAACATTATTTTAGAGTAAGAGATATTTAAGTATTGTAAATGAATAAAAAATTCATCTTTAATTACTTAAATTTAAAAATCGTTACTTGACCGTATTTCGAGAAAAATTTGTCTTAATTTCTTTGAAAATATGTACATTTTTTTTCAGCTATAAGAAAATAATTAATTGAAGACTAATGATTTTGCTATGAAATTTTCTTCAATTTTTTTAATTTCACAAGTTTAATATAAAATATATAAAAAATTAAAAATTGTTACAGATTTCATCTTTATTCTTGTGGAGGAGGGGGTGCAGCAAGAAACATTTAAATGCGTATTTATTGTATTTTATTACAAAAATACTATTTTTTACAAGAATTTTCATGATACAATGATAATTGGTTTGATGAAAAAATTACTATGAATTTCAGCAAAAGTGAACCCTCAGAAGTACGGACTTTTCAGATTTATATTTGCTTTTTCTTAGAATCTTTCTTTCCTCAGGCCACCGCTTGATACTGGAAGGTTCTTTGTATATAAACCAAAGTTGATGCTGTAAGTAGTATGACACGAGTTTTCTCTTCGTCTGATTACTTTACCTCTTTCTCTCCGTTGGATTTAATTGAATTTCAATTTTGAGAATCAGTAGATAAAAATGTAGGCAAATGTTGTTTTCATCGAAAATAAAATGACGAGTTGTGCCAAAACTGAAAAAAAAGGGTTTATTAAAAATTATCAAAAAATTGCTATGCTTGTTGTTAAATCATCATACGTTTTGTTCAAGTCCTCAGAAATTTTTTCAATTTTCAACTTTTTTTAAGATTTTGAGAGAAAGGAATGTACGACGTTGATTTTTTTTGGATCTGAGACAAATTAGAGATGTTAGTTATTGTCCAAATTTCCTCAATTTTTGATGAGTTTTCCAAATGTGACTTTGATTTGTAAAAATGGGCAGAGTTTAAAAAATTGAGCTTCTGCTGCGGAAATTTTGATCGTTTTTTTTTTTTTAAGAACAGAAAAAGAGGTAGGGAGAGTATCATGAAAGAGGATAGGTGAAGTAACTGTAGCTATTTCGGTACAGCACAACTTAAAAGAGATGCTGCGTGATTTCGGCTTCGTTTGAGTCATCAAATCAGTGATCTATTTGTACATCGAACTCGATGATATGTGCAATTAGTGGTATTTCTGGTAATATCTCCGCATAATTACGGTGTATTGACATCTCACCTATTCTATGGTATCGTTGGTATCGGCTAATGTCAATAAAGGCGATTAACACAGATAACCACTAAAACACGGTATGATTAACCGAGCTAGCATGGCGGCTCGGTATGTATTTCAAACGACCACATCAAAACAAAAGAGTCGACCTTGCCCCTTGCGGTTTGGAGTTGTATTTACGCTCGAATAAATACAGTTGGACGCGGCGGAGATGATTTTCGGTAAATCTCGTCGTTTAAATCTTATTACGTACGTTGACGCGTGCTACAAAGCGGCGGTAGTTGCTCTGAAACCGATACGCTTCGACAAATGAGCCATTTCGTCGGTATTTTTCGCTCGAATGAAGTCGGCTCTTCGATTCTTTTTTTTTTCCTCGTGAAAACGATTTATTCAGCGTAATCAAACGTCTAGAACGAGTGTAAATTGTATCTGGAAGCGACATTTAACCATATTTGTGCGTGATCTCGCGTTCCCTAATCATCTTTTTGTCGCTATGCCCGTCATTAATCTTGAGATGGTAATTTGGCATTTCAACGCTGATAACGTATATCCGAAATTTATACAGGATTTGTAACGTTTTAACGTATCCGTTTCGACGAATAAATTACTGTATTTTTTGATGCTTTTTCCGTTGGAAGCTGCGAGCTGCGAGGATCTTGGAGATTTTTCTATTGGCGTTTTAATGGCGTCGACGGATCGACCTTGTTGGAAATTATCGCTTCGGGAAGTACTTGGAAATTTTCCGCAGGGCGGATATCGTCAAGTGGGAGCGTGGTGGAGAGGTGGAAGATTACTCGAGATGTTCTCATGGTTTGGAATTCGTTTTGAAATTGGTTTGTCCTTGGTGTGCCCAAGGAAACGGAGATGGTACTTTTGTGGAAAGATGTGGGAATCTGCAATGATGAGAGGATGGCTTTTTTTTTATACTGAAGACAATCGAGAAAAAGAAATCCCGAAGGAGTCTTCTAAATTTTAAATTGTTGTCTTTTTTATCATCGATTTGATTTTGTAAGAAGGGCCGGGGGTGGAAGGGAGTAAACAGTTTTTGACATTTTCATGTCTTGGCTATGGCACACAGAATCAACAAAAATCGTCTCAAAAAAGCGTCACGCGGTTGTCATGGTAACCGTTGTTATGGCGACATGTCACGTTCATGAGTGATAACCTCAGTATTTTCATGTCATGACAATGTGCCATAAATGACAGGTCATTGTTATGGTGACATATCATGATCATGAGTTATATTATACGATGACACAAGTCGTTGTTATGGCAACGTGTCATGCTTATTAGTGATTCTTGATATTTTCATGCTATCGCAATTGTTCGTAGATGACGTCATTGTTATGGTGACATATTATGAACCTGTATGATATGACTTGTTATGATGAATGCCATTGGAATGGCCAAGTGTCATGGTCGTGACTGACATATAACCATGTCTTGGTGATATGTCGAATGATATGCCATGATGACTTGAATATTGACATGTTATGGTAACATGTCATCACGTTGTCATGGCAATAGGCGCGGTGATGATATATGATGACAAGTCAGGTGATTATTTTCTACTCTCAAAACGAGTTAAGGATCATATATTTATGTTCAACGAAAAATATAATTTTTTCATGCCACCATACTATGTCATGGATGATTATTCATTGTGATGGTGACGTGTCATGGTGTGGAGTGACATGTGATCATGTCATGGTAGCATCAAATGTCATGATATGATGACAAGTTACTGTTATGGTAACGTGGCATAGTTTTGAGTAACATGTGACATTAAATGACGTCTTCTGATGAACATTATTGTCGCGGAGTGACATGAAAATGTCACAATGTGTTGCGGACTTGTACGCAAGCTGATGCTTATCTCCGTTGATTATTTCAAATCATCACTTTTCTATATCTCCAATTTTAATTTCGTCAATTCGAAACAATTTAAAGATATTAATCGATTTGGCTAATTTAAATCGATTTATTTGATAATAATCGATTCGGTTAATTTAAAACAATTCAGTCGATTGAGATTAATTTGGTTGATTTGAGTTGACTGAATCGATTAACCAAGCCAAAATTGAAGCAAATCGACCAACTTGCAAAGGTCGATCAATCGATTATTTGTCCACAACGAGGAATCTCAGTAAAACGCTCATTCGACTAAACTTACGTCGTGATTCTTTTGAAAAAGCAACTACTCACAATCCAGACCAAATAATCTGATGCCTTTTTTTTTTCAATTAAAAAATATATCGGATTGGCCAGCCATGGAAGCTGAATGGTTATCTCGTAATTAATGATATTCTCGGAATATTGATAAAAATTGAAATCTATAGTCATTAATCACTGAATAAAAATGTGTAACATGACTTGTAAATGTAGTGGAAAAAATCCGAATGGATTTTTTTCCGTGAGATTCCATTCTTAAATTATATGTATCTACGTCGATAATAAAGTTTTTTTTTATTATTTATTTTCCAGAAAAGAAATACAAATTTATGTAAACTGAAAAACGTTCCATTGAGAGTTTGAATAGTGCAAGATCATTCATTTAGTGGATCATCATTGTGTGATCTGATAAGAAATTATACACGCCATCCAACAAAAGATGCTAGTATTGGAGTGTTATCTACGGATATCAGGTACATAATAGGTTTCCATTTATATTAATTAATTTTTCCGTCGGTTTATTAATTTTAAGCGATGGCTAAACGAATGAGTCATCATAATTTCGACGATGCGTGATTATCTATCAAACGTCTATTTAGTTAAACTAATAACACGCGTCTGCTGACGACGCAAAGCGCGAAGCCTAAAATTGATATAACGCATTGGCGATTAGTTGGTATTCGCGCCGGTGAAAATACACGATAGGTTTACATAAAATTATAAGCGTCGAGCATCGATAAAGTTATCGGTCGGCTAATAAGCAAGAATAATTGTGTGATAGCCACGTCGACTAGACGTGAGTGATAACTACATGGCACGAGCGAAGAACGATGCTGTTGAGGTGGTCGTGCACTTGATGCGGCGTATACATGAAAGTCATAGCGCCGCCAACGGACCAGCTCGCAGCCGATGTACCGTATAGTGGTTTTAACCGGTAGTTGTTTGTAATGAGATTCATTCGATGGTAATTGGTTTTTTTATCCGTCGTTTAAAGCGGCACGAATGATTTGTTAATGGTATCCGTGTTATACGCCTACGAATACGAGATGATCGCGCGTTTACGTCGAGTCGGAGATGAGTACCCAGTGATTCTATTGGTTTCGGACAATGTATAGATGTCATGGTTTTTATGGGTTGTGATTTCCCAAGTAGAGGCGGGGTAGCGAAGGATACGCATTTTAGATGAGAGAGCAGCGAGGAAATGTTGATGGGAGTAGAAGATTTGATTTGGGTAGATTGGAAGAATGAAGGAGCCGCAGAGTGCAGGTATCGTGTTTCTAGATAGTGTTTTCTATGTAGCGGGGTTGGTTTTTAAAATTTTGATAAAATAGTTCAAAATTTATTAAAATTTGTTTAAAATTCCTCAAATTTGTCAAAATTTGTTTTAAATTGCACAAAAACTGTTTAAAAGTTGTTAAAATAGTTTAGAATCGATCAAAATTTGCTCAAAAGGGCGGAAAATTACGCAGATTATCAAAATGTTCTTGAAATTGTTCAATATTCACTTAAGATTGCATACAAACTGTTGAAATGCTGTTAAAATTTATTGAAATTCCGCAAAATTGTCAAAATGTTGATAAAATTATCCATTTGCTAAAAATTGCACAAAAATAGTGCAAAATAATTAAATTGATGAAAAATTTGGTTAAAATTGCATAAGAACTGTTGAAATGTTGTTTAAAAAAGTTTAAAATCGATGCAGATTTGTTTAAAATTACCTAAAATTACTCAAAATTGCGCAATATTTCCTCGAAGTTGCAAAAAAGTTATGCAAAAGGATTTAATTAATAAAAAATTGCGTTAAAATTGCATAAAAACTATTAAAAGGTTGCTAAAATGGTTTAGAATCGATCGTAATATGTTTAAAATTGCTTAAAATTACGCAAAATTTTCGAAATGTCGTTGAAATTGTATGAAATTGTTCAATATTTGCTCAAATTTGCTCAAAAGTAGTTTAATTGTTGTTAAAATTGACTAAAATTGCGCAAAATTTTCAAAATGTTGTTAAAATCGTTCAATATTCGCTTAAAAATGCATAAAAACTGTTAAAATCCTGTTAAAATTTATTAAAATGACGCAAAATCATTAAAATGTTGTTAAAATTGTGTAAAATTGTTCAATATTTGCTCAAAATTGTATAAAAACTGTTAAAATGTTGTTGTATTTGATTAAAATAAACCAAAATTTGTTAAAATGGTCTCAAAATGGTTTAAAGTTGCGCAATTCTATGCAAATATTGAAGAAATTTAAATAATTTTAGCAACATTTTGACAATTATGCATCATTTTAATCGTTTTTAACGAAATTTTAATAGTTTTTATGTAATTTTGAGCAAATATTAAACATTTTTAAACAATTTTAACGACATTTCGACAGTTTTTTGTCATTCTAACATATTTTAAAAGTATTTTTACCGCTCTTGAGCAATTTTATGGAATTTTAACAGCATTTTTACTGTTTTTAAGCTGTTTTAAGGAAATGTTAAATAATCTATTAACATTTTGATAATTTTGCGTAATTTTAATCAATTTTAACTACATTTTAACAATTTTTCATCATTTTAATCAATTTGAATAACATTTCAACAGTTTTTATGCATTTTTAAGCAAATATTGAGCAATTTTAACAACATTTCGGTAATTTTGCGTAATTTTAAGCTATTTTAACTACATTTTAACAATTTTTCATCATTTTAATCAATTTGAGTAACATTTCAACAGTTTTTATGCATTTTTAAGCAAATATTGAGCAATTTTAACAACATTTCGGTAATTTTGCGTAATTTTAAGCTATTTTAACTACATTTTAACAATTTTTCATCATTTTAATCAATTTGAGTAACATTTCAACAGTTTTTATGCATTTTTAAGCAAATATTGAGCAATTTTAAAAACATTTCGGTAATTTTGCGTAATTTTAAGCTATTTTAAACAAATTTTGATTGATTCTGAACTATTTTAGCAACATTTTAACAGTTTCCATCCAATTTTAAGCAAATATTGAACAATTTTAATGACATTTTGACAACGTTACGTAATTTACGCAACTTTACGAAATTTTAACAACATTTTAACAATTTTTTTGCAATTTTGAGCAAATGTTGAAGAATTATCAACAATTTTAACAACATTTTGACCATTTAGGGTAATTTTAAGAAATTTTAAACAAAATTTGATAAATTCTAAACCATTTTAACATTTTAATAATTTTTTGTAATTTTAGCCAAATTTTTAAATGATTTAATCAAAATTCCTTATCAACGTTATTCTCTCATGTTCCATCCTTTCATTTGGTTTTGCTCATAAAGATACGATTTGTGTTGGTTATTGCCTTGGAGCCTTCAACCTCAAATAGTTTTTTTTACGGTTTTCTTTCATCGAACTGATTCATATCATTTTGGTTTTATCTGCTACTCGCAGATAACATATTTATTTGCAATTTTTCGTGCGCAGAATTCTGTGGAAATATAGCATTTATAGCTTCGGTCTTTACGTAGATCATCACTTAACTTAATCAGGTATTTTAATCCAGTTAATAAATTGATCGATAAACTTACTAATCAGAGGGAGCAAATTACCAGAAGGTGCTATAAAAATTCATCTCTGGTGCTATCATATTACTAACAAATTACCTAATAAAAATCTCTTAACACGAGAAATGTATCAAATGGACGCGCGAAATTGAAACGTTAAATTAAACGGCGAACTAGGCTGGAATCGAATACCTATAAAATTTTTTATAGTTCATCTTCAAATTACCCGCTATGTTTTTGTTTGGCGATGCAAAAAATTAGGTGGGTGTTTTATGGACGGATTTTTATCGGTAAGAAATGAAATTTGGTGTTTATTTTTCCATTTTCGAAGAACGGGATTATTTTAAAAATAAAATTCACCTGTTTTTTCTGGGCTCGGACGGCGTCAACGGCGAGATAAACTTTTCAATATAAGGAATCGCTTCGGTTATAGAGATTACACGAAGGCAGACGAATTGATAAGGCGTAAGAGAGGCGCACGAACGTGGAACCGCCTGCCGCAACGTAATCCTCGTAGTAAAGACGATGAATATCGTTTTTTTACACCTGTTTACTTATATACACCGCAATCAACAGACTGTGTTTTAATTGACTGGACCATAGCAGTAGGTCTATCATTTACCAAACGCACGCCATAACCCTACCTTAAGGTGGCGTTCGTTTAAACAACCCCTTTTTTTTGGTATCATTAAAACGCAGCAGCGCGGTCAAGAATCTCGATCTGGTGTTTCGGACACGCGTCTTTGTGAGCGGTTTGAAATGATACAATTAAATTGGCTTCGTCGTAGGTAATCGAATGACGTAGATTGGGTAAAGATTGAGCGATATTTTAGCATATTCCGCGCAGGATTAAAATCTATCGAGATACGCGAGTCGCGATTGGTAAAAAAAAAAACAAAGTATAATGAACCCATTTCTTGTTTTTTTTTTCTACGCCGGACTCACACATACTAACTCATTAATTATACGAGCTCGTAAAAATACTGAAATACTAATTTATTTATGCGCACGGTGACAAAACAAAATGTCTACCAGGCGTACGTATTTCCGTGTAAAATTTCCACCAAATTATCAGATTTATTTATTTTCTCTCTCGTTTTTTTCTCGCCGGACGATAAACTTGGGTTTAAAGAAGAAACTGCTAATCAGCATGATACAATGTTGCATGCCAATAGTCGCCGGTGTTGGCGCTTTACAAAGATGCTAAAACCAGTTGTGGCGAGTTGTTGTTGTCTTTTATCGCGAGTGCCGAGTGCCGAGTGCCGTGAAATGGTATTATTTTATTAGTAAAAACCTTATAATTATCAAACTATTACATCAACTTTATGACTACCGCTTTGTGTTGATTAAGTACCCCGAACGACGACTTATTGTAAATGAATTATCACGTATTGCCTTTTTACGGCTGTTTCATAATTAAGTGGTCATTATTTACATGAAAACGCGAGCCGGGCGAATTAATACGCGCGCATGCAGTTTATGGTGCAAGGTTACAAATTTAACGCGTTTTAGGTGCATTTTTATCGAACGTTTAGTGAATTTTCCCAACGTCGGAGTAATAAAGTTACGTGTCTATTTCCGCGCCATAAGTCGTACGAAGGAAGTATCGAGTGGGATGGGTGTATGTTGGTGGGATCGAGATATGAAGATCGCGGAGTGATGCAGAAATGATAATTTGGGGGATTAATTTATTATTTTTTTCGATATTTTGACGTTTTTACGCGTTTTTTATATAATTTTTTTAACGTACAGCAAATACGTATTTTCGCTTCCTTTGGAATATTCGAAGACCGGAAGCGTGTAGTGAAGAACGGAGATGGTTTTCTTCTTTTTTTCTCGTATTACACTTTATTCCGTTTGAGAAAAAACTTGCCGAGGGGGTGATAGCAGGGAGAGGTGGGGAGGGGTTGATTTATATGTTGTACGAACGTGAAGTTTTCGAGGTATTGAAATCATCAATTCGGGTGATAAGGATTTTTTTAGATGATTTTTGAAAAATTCTCATATTTATATCGATTTTGAGACCTCGATATTTTGATTTCGATGCTTCATTCTGATGTTTCGATTTCGATAGATCGATTTTGAGACTTAGATTTTGATATTTTCATTCGTGTGTTCAATCTCATCTTTTTAAATTGATATTTCGATTATTTCATAATTGTATTCGATGTTTCGGTGTCGATATTTCGATATTAATACATCGATTTTAAGACATCCTTACTTCGATTACAATATTTTAATTTTTAATATCAATTTTGACATTTTGAGGCTTCGATATTTCAATTTCGATTTTTTAATCAACGTTTATACTTCGATTTTAATACATAGATTTTCGAAACTTTGGTTTTTCGATTTTGAGATTTAAATATAATATTTTAATTTTGATATTTCGATTAAAATAAGTTTTTCAACGTTGGTGGGTCGATTTTGATGCTTAAATTTCAATACTTCGATTTCGATTTTTCGATTTTGATAATTCGATTTTAAAGCACATATCGATTTTGAGATTTAAATACATATTTTATATTTGATATTTCGATTAAAATAATTTTATTCGATATCTCGATGTTGGTGATTCGATTTTGATGATTAAATTTCAATACTTCGATTTCGATTTTTCGATTTTGATTATTCGATTTTAAAACACATATCGATTTTGAAATTTAAATACATATTTTATATTTGATATTTCGATTAAAATAATTTTATTCGATATCTCGATGTTGGTGATTCGATTTTGATGATTAAATTTCAATACTTCGATTTCGATTTTTCGATTTTGATTATTCGATTTTAAAACACATATCGATTTTGAAATTTAAATACATATTTTATATTTGATATTTCGATTAAAATAATTTTATTCGATATCTCGATGTTGGTGATTCGATTTTGATGATTAAATTTCAATACTTCGATTTCGATTTTTCGATTTTGATTATTCGATTTTAAAACATATAATTATCGATTTTGAAATTTAAATACATATTTTATATTTGATATTTCGATTAAAATAATTTTATTTGATATCCCGATGTTGGTGATTCGATTTTGATGGGTAAATTTCAATACTTCGATTTCGATTTTTCGATTTTGATAATTCAATTTTAAAACACATATCTATGTTGAGATTTAAATACATATTTTATATTTGATATTTCGATTAAAATAATTTTATTCGATATCTCGATGTTGGTGATTTGATTTTGATGGTTAAATTTCAATACTTCGATTTCGATTTTTCGATTTTGATAATTCGATTTTAAGATTTAAATACATATTTTAATTTTGATATTTCGATTAAAATAAGTTTATTCGATATTTTGATCTTGATGGTTTGATTTTGATCCTTAAATTTCAATACTTCGATTTTGATTTTTCGATTATAAAAATTTCGAATTTCGATTTCAGTTATTCGATTTTAGAACTTTAATTTTTTAATTTTGATATTTGAATTTTGATACTTTGACTTAAATATTATTTCGATGATTTCGAGTCAACGATATTTCAATTTTCATACATTAATTTGAGCATTTTGATGTTGATATTTAGATTTTTGATGTGTCGTTTTTAAAACTTTGATTTTTCAAAATTGTTAAAAATATAAATTAGAAAAATCATTACAAATACGAGTTTGATATCCAAATTTATCAAATTATACAAACACAAGTTAAAAAGTTCTGTGTAAACTGTTCAAAATTCAGCAAAAATCAAGGCCATCTTAGGCGATAATTTTTTATAATATTTTTTAAATTTTTCCCAAAAAAATTAAAAAATTTTTCTCAATTTTTATGGAATTTTACGCAATTTTGAGCAATTTTTGATAATTTTTATGCATCTTTGAATATCACGATTGAAACTATAAATTTATGGTTTGAAATAAAAACGTCTTTTATCACATTTGCAATTTTTTCAAGTACCTCTTATGTAATTATTACACCCTTCATCCTTATTAAAGTTCGGATATTTTTACACTTAATGATAAAATGAACCCTTTTGGAAGAAACACTATGAAAAAAATATCAAAGCAGGAAACCATTTAAAATCTTCAATGAAAACCGTAAAAAAGGAAATTGATAACATACCGTGCAATTTTATCACTTTGTTTTCTCCGACATGATTTATTGGATTAAACGTATCTAGCCATCTACCCCATTCCACTCCGAGTCACCAAATACGCACGCTAATTGGTTACTTCTGTGTAGTTGATCGTCAAGTACTCGATTTCCTTTGCCATTTGAAACACACACCTATCAAATTCAGCTAATTTATCGCAATCCAATACCGTACACATAGTCATCTCGTGTATGTACAGGCACAAGCAATAGGTTTAGTAGGTACCTTTGTGAAATATACCCTTAAAAGAAAAAGAAGGTAAAAAAATGCGTCCGTAATGATGAAAAGATTATCGTACAGTGTAACTGAAATCAACACCGTTCCATTATACGACGAATAATGGGTAGCTTCGTCAAGAGGGTCTTGAAACGCTTTAAAAAATTAACAAAAAATACCTATATCGAATTTCCAGTAATTTTTTTTTTCTGCCGAACATTAAATCCGAATAACTTATATGTTGGATTTTTTGTCCATGTTTAATCTTCGTAGAGCATACAGAACTTAGGTATAAAAATAAGAGATGTGTCTAGACAATGTAACGTATTCGTTTCATCGTTGCTTTGGTCTTCAGGTCCTCTACGATAGATTGTGGGTCTAAATATACTAGTTTTTTATTAAATTTTTTTCGCCTGTCGCACGGCAACACTTAGAGTAATTACTTAGCGTGAATAATTAGCGAATGGTTGCGAGGTAAAATTTGCGTGTTTACGAAATCCCGCTGCTTTGATCGAGTTTTGGTTAAAAATTAATTTCCACCTTGATTTTTTATAATTTGTTGATGAGACGGGTACGAATTTCTTTACCTTTTGGCTATTTCTTTACGGTGTAATTTTCGATACATTGTATGAACTGGTGCTAATTTAATTTGGCGCGGTATTCGCTGATTTATTAGGTATACGCTGAGGGCAGCCTGATGGCGCGAATTAATAGCGCAGAGACGCCGCCGCTCCGAAGATTTGAATATTTTACTAACCGAAGCTCTGCAGCGGTGTATCTGTGCTTTATGAGATTCGTGGTATTGTTAACGACTTAATTCAGAGCAACTCGAAATTTATTTAGCCCTGTAGGATATGCGGGATGTCAGATGGTTCAAGTTTTTTTCATTTGTCTTGCATCAAATGCAAATTTTCAGCGGTATTATAACCCATAGTTGATATTTAAATTGGTTCTAGGTTATTTACATACAATAAGGGGTTTCTGCATCCCTTTCCCTCAAGATCACACTAGTACCGCGTAAAAAATCAACGTTGACGTAAATTCGGAGAATTTATTGCCGTCCGAGGTTATACGCCGATGGTATCTCGTTAAATATATCTCTATATCGATCACAATGGACGACGTGTGCCCGGATGCCCGGTGTTTTAAGTATTTTTCGTCTTCATTTGACTTATACTTGTCGTTTTAGAACGATAATCGCGCTCGTTATCTTTGATACGTTGTGTGTAACTGTAGACTAACTCATCGACGTTAAATGATAAATGAGATGTTATGAAAATACACGTCAGATAAGTATGATTTCTGTTTGGCTGCGAGGTGTTAAAATCAACGGGTTGTGGTTGTCATTTTTCCAGCCGCGTTTTAAATGCTTATCGCAGTGATGGCTTCTGTTTAGGTGGAGGAATTCCAGGTTGGTAAGAGCGTATTGAGAATGTTAGGATGGTTCTGTAGCGAGGAATGCTTCCCCGTGGATGAGAAGTGTCGAGGAATTCGTAGAAGAGGCGTGAAATAATGAGCATAATGGAATTCAAAATGGAAAAAAATTTTAACATAAATTGTTGGAAATTTTGCAACATTTTTCCACGATTTATTCAAGTAATGTCACAAATAATATCAAAAATTGAGTTTACGAAATTTGATAGAAATTGATTGGTAGTTCATTAAATTGACGTATTTTTGATAAAATTCGTTTCCAAAAATTCTGGAAGATTTCCAATTTTTTTTTTTCAAAATGGATAATTAAATTTAAAAAATTGGGAAAATAGAAGGGGGTGATAATCACTTAAGTCAAGTGAGAATAAAAATTTCTATGTTTTGTCAGTATTTCTAATACAATTAATTAGCTGTAAAATTGTTGAAAACGTTGCCAAAAAATTGTACGAAATGGAGGGGGTGGATGGGGTGCCACCAATACCCCCTACTTAAAACCAGCTTTGACAACTTTTGATCTAGTTTGTATAAAAAGTTGCAAAATTTTATAAAAATAATTTTAAGTTAATTCAAACTGCTGAAAATTATTCAAAATTTTTCAAAGTTGATCAAATTGAGTAAAATATTGTTCAAAATTGCAGAGAAATCTAAAAATTTCCAAAGTTTTATTATATTTTAACCAATTTATTAATTTTTTAAAACTTTTTATAAATAAATGCTGATTCTTGAGTTTAATTATTTAAAAAATTGACAAATTTTCTCTTGAAATTTTCAACAATTTTTCAATATTTTTATGAAACTTGTCATCTTTTTCGTCATTTATAATGATTTTTGCATAAATATTTAGATATTTTTGTAAACTTTCAGTTGATTTTTTTTTTTTATTTTTTATTTGGTATTTAACGTTACAAGGTTATATGTATAACATAAAAAGACTTAAAATATATATAATTTTTAAATGTAAATTATTTAAAAATTAAATTAGATTATCAAAGTTAATATTGGGAGATAATCAGTAATTTTTTTATTTAAAAAAAATTTATCATGTAACTTTTAACGATTTTTAACGTTTTTGATAATTTTTTGTATTATTTCAAGTATTTTATGGACTTATTTTCTTAATTTAATTCATTTTTGACAATATTTTGAAGAAAAAAAATGTTTTATTAAATATTTTACCATAGAATAATAAAAATTTTACATTTTTATGACGAATTATTAAAATTTTTTTCTTAGAAAAATTACCCCTTCCCCTCCCCCTCGACATACTTTTTTTTTTTTTTTTTTTTTTTTTTATATTTTATTTAGCCACGTCGTGTACAATTTCCACGTAATTTCATAAATTCTCAACTATTTATCAAAATATTTTGTGAATTTGACAAACTTCCGTGAAATACACGTTTTGTTGACTTACTCGTCTTTTAGATAATTTTTATACTACCGCAAAAAATTTGAAGACTTTGGAATAATTTGTTATAATTTTTTTTTTTTGAATTTTTAGACCTATAATTTCATTGATTGAACAAACTGGCGAAAAATTTGATAATTTTCAGTGATTTCTAAAATACCGCAAAAATTGTTGAAGGAAATTCATAGCGATGAAGGCGGAAATGAAGTAAAAGCCGGAAGTAAGTGGTTAAATTTTAAGGAACAAGATGAATTTTTCGATCTACTAGCGTTATTTAGTTAGTTGTTAATTCCACGTAATCAAATCCCTTGTTCATTTGATAATATGAAATCTACCGAAAATATGGCATAAGCGGCGTCACGTCACATGTTTATTATAACTGGCGCCGTATCTCGCATTTCAACACGTGATTAGGTACTTTTACGGTTGGCAATTTTCATGGCTCAGCGAAAAAGACGCCGCCGCCGATCTCCTTAGTATGCGGATTTTAGTGTTTTTTTATCTCATCTATCTCGGTAGCAAATCAACGATAAGGTTCAGACTGCAGACTAGGCTGGCGTGCGAGAGAGGCAAATGAGACAGTGAATTTTTACGACACCGCAGGACGCGTTCTTCGCTTAATTATACGACTTAGGGGCTAAACACTCCGCCTACTAGTTTCCTGAATATGGTGAAAAATTGATTAAAACATTTGGTAATGAAGGTTGACATTATTTAGACATTTCGTTAAGATTGGCCGAATGCAAAAGTGGGTCTAGGATGGGCAGATGGTGTACGCGCGGCATGACTGCACGTGGATGGCACACCGGAGCTCGCGTATGGTGGTATTTTCCTTTTTTCTCTCGTACGAAATCTTTAATTTATCATATATCGCGCCGGTGTTTATACGCGCGCCGACGAAAGGGTAATCGCGGTTTTGGTTTACAAGTTGAAAGGCTGGGTATTGCATCTGCTTTGGCGGCTCGTGTTATCGGAGCATTTTTAATTCTCTTGACCTTAACCAAGTAAATATTTGGTCAATTAGAAATTTGCGCGAGGTGTTACGAACGATTAGCCAAGACGAAAAAGTTATTCGACGTGTATTCCGGCATCTGATGTTAATTGGCAAACCGCGCTGTTGGAATTATCATAATACAAAGTATTACAGTGGAGCTGATTTTATTAGCGTAGATACGACTATAAATATGTTTTAATTTACCATTTTCCCGATTCGCTTTTTTTTTTTCGTTTTCTTCTTGTTCTCGGCATTTCTACGTAATTGAATGAGACTATCACACTCAACGAAATTCCAAAATACCGGTTTGAAATTTTCCAGATTTCGATCTGAAGACTTATCCGGTTTAATATTCGGAAGATTAATACGGCTATATATTTGCTACTTGATAGTGCAATCTACAAGTGTATCATAGGCAAATCGGCGTAATGTTTGAGGTAGCGAGCCTGCATCAATTTATCGATCAGCTTCTCGAACCTATTCTCTAAGATATTTAATTGAACCCCTCCTTGATCGATTTTTGTGGAGACGGTGAGATTTTTTCCTCGATGACGCGCGACAACCTCCGGCCGAAGTTTATTAATTCCTGTTACAAACGAACAAGATACCTTAATTAAGTTCCCTTTTAGTTTTACCGTAGAATGGACCAATTTTAATATCTACTTGTCAAGAGACGTCGTGTCGGTAATCGTTAGATAGTCGATGTCTCGTAACTCGATGCCGTACCGAGATGTGTTTTTACTAATTTTCTACCTGTTTTGAATCGTTATGCTTGGGTAGGTATCTCGCGGCGAATATCCGCGTGATATTTGATAATTAAGATGAGCGTCGGATGAGATTTTTCAACGGAGAAGTAACGCGTGGAAATGCTAACTCGAGACGGCCAAACGTTGACAAGTGAAATTGATCTTGAAAAATTAAAGATTTGTTTGGATGAGATGAAAAGTTGAGCTTTTTTATGATAGTGGCAAAAAAACGAGAGTAGTAGATGGGTAATTGAGAGAAATTAACTTTGAGAAGCATCAAGCATTCATTAATCAAAGATTCAAACCTTCCATTCTTTCTATTTTTTTAGGAAAAATGAAATAATAATCTTTTAATTTCAATGTCGGATTATTTAACTAAAAAAAGAGAAGATATTTTTTTTCAAATTTTCATCTCAACGAAAATTTTACGAGATGCCCAAAAAATGTCTATGAAATACCCTCAAACGTCTAAAAAAAACATGAAATATTTTCGAAGCAGATTGAAACGTGAAACTTCATGTTGACAATATTAAAAAAGTTGATAAATTTCATGTTAAAAATTATTCAAATTTTTCAGCTCAAGAGCCCGAGCTACTATCATCATTTTCCACCGAGTAATAGTGGCTCACTTGCATTCACACGCAACACCCCGCTCGACACAGCGAACACGTGGACAGATTACGTGAACGGACGTAAGCTTTCTCGCTCCGTAAGGCGAGGGAGCCACTATTTGTCACGGGCTATCTCGTGTTACGTTCGTCATTTCAACGCGGCGCGGAGCGAAAGGGGATTGTGTCGCTAGTACGTGGTGAGAATGTTGATGGTCGTTCGTACACTTGTACTTGGCATTTGCGAACGTTTTTTAGAATTGGTAAATTATCAAATTTTAAACATTTTGAACTTTGAATTTTTGCTTTTAATGAATTTGCGGATATTTTAAGATTTTTCTCTGTTTTTTTTTCTAATTTTACTTCATTTTAACTGAAATGAAAATTTGAAGAGTTTGCAAGTTATGTTATTTTTTAGAGAAATGTGTAACTAAAATTGGAATTTTGATTGTATTTTGATAAAAAGAATTCATGAGGGGGAGGGGGAGGTTAAATGGTAAGAAATAGATGACATTCGCATTATTTATAACTTTACTTCGATTTTTTGACGAATTTTCTTTCTCAGTGTGAATTGTGAAATAATTTAAAAAATTGTATTTTCTTTCTAACTTGAACCCTCCGTATCCAAATTTTGCGATTTCAAGCCGTTCTAGAGACTTTAGCTCAATTTCCATTTTCTCCAGAATTTTCAAAATGCTCTAGGAACCGTTTGCATGAGATTAAAAACTTAAATTTCAATCGAATTGTCATATCTTTGGAGAATTTCAGTCAGCTATTTCAAAAGCAATGTTATGATCGATTTCTTTATGGAAAATAAAATATTTAATCCTAATTTTTAAAATAATCTCATATTTTTTAGTAAAAATTTCGACGTTTTAGATTTTTGAAAATTCGCTAACAATCGAAAAATGAATTTCGGCAGTTGAAATATTGGTTCCGAGGGCTTCTTTATTCGTTCCTTCCCAAAATCCAATTCTCGTTTTATTATGATCTATTCACCTCAAGAGGTTCCCATGCGAATATATGCCTAATTTCGCACATACCAAGAAATCCAATATCAATATAAAGTTCCTTCATAAAACTAAACTCGTCAATCGAACACCTCAATCGATCATTTTCACAACTCACTGTCATCGAAAGCCATATCTACCTCAAATCATACATCCCCGCAGTGACCAATCGATATACGGGTTTAATACGCACCAAAATCATAATATATTCCAACCAACTGGTAACACCTCGAGGCGATCTGCTATCCAATAGTCGCGTGCTACTCGTTCGAGAAAATCCATATGTAATGGTAAATTCCCAACGAGGAAGTGAGTCTTTTTTTTTGCCAAAGAAGCACCCCTGTTTGTAAAAAACTACCTTATGTTCTCGCCTTAAGTTTAGAATTTCGTCTCATTTCATCGCAAATCCTGCCCATATACAATTGCACGTCGTTTTTGGTATTATGAATCGAATACAGGATGAAATATGCGGTATGAATAAAACATATGAATGAGCTATACCTTATTTTTGAATACCTGGTGATTACAGGTAAAAAGATGTCCTATTGATGGGTCGGATTATAAGGTCGTTTTGGAAAAGTAGGTAAAAATTTCGGTAGTTTCTTAACCCTGAGGAAATGTCACAGGAATTCATTTTCGTTACCGTTTTATTGACTTTTAACCGCGATTCGGGCAGTAGCAAGAAGCTTTTTGATTCCTCACGTGTTTTGGATTGGAAGAAGAGAGGGAGATGCATTAAAGGTTGTACTAGTCTGATATATCGTTTTTTTTTTTTAAAGATTACGCCTCGTACAAGATGGTATTAATCTATACTATGCAACAAGATTGTAAATCAAAGATTGGCGAAAAATAGTTGAGCCGACGTAATTGACGTGTGTAATAAATTTCGTGATACAGAAGACATCGCGTCTTCGAACTGGATTACCTTCGTATGGAGCAGTCCGGTTATGCCGATGGACCGACGCAAGTGAATTTTTTTAATATCGCAAGTAATCCAGTAATGTACAAAAATACCGTTTAATTTTCGCCAAATAGACCGGCACGTATGATTAAACGGTAACTCGGTGCATCTCGCGGCTTCTAATATACTCGAGGCGTAGTTAAAAACACGACTTGATTTTTCTGCAACTCTGGTCCTCTAATTATGCTATTAATTCGGCGATATTCATTATTCAGCGTACTTCTAATACCTTCGTATAGGTCCCTTGAATATAAAAAGAAATTATAGATTTCATCGTATAAATTAACCCGTTGCGCGGCACAGTAACCGAAGGGTCCAAAATGGGGTTCCGTTCGGAGGCCTCGTTCTTATTAATTATTCATATATTCTTATCCATATAAAAAGGATACATAACTGAATACTAGACTAGTTTAATGGAGAATGTTAAAAGATACACAATTTCATTGCTCGTATAGAATTTTTTCTCGGTTTTAAAGTGCAGCGTAGCTTCGGCTGTTGGGCTTTATGTAAACATTTTTTGCTACACAGCTACTGCTATTTCATACTCGCAAAGGTCTACCGGTCTACGTTTGAGGGTAGACCGGACGGGTGAGCACTTTAAACCTCTGCAGCTCACGTGTACCTATTTAACGCGCACATAGAAAAAGAAGCGTTTTAAGAGAGAGATGGAGTGAAAAAAAAGGGGAGAAAACCAGTTTCAAAACTCGTCTCGCTTCATCCCGCTACCCCATGTTAAATCACCCTTTCTAAGTTTCGGCGCGTATAATAGAAGCTGACCTGGTGCCTCCCCTCGGTACCTTGACTTGGCGAGGCATTCAAATACACAATCATTAGATCCCTCGTGTGCACGGAGCAAAGGGATCTTATTGCGTACTTGGTCTAGGGTTTCTTAAAATTATAATATACAATAATTTTTTTGGGAGGTAAAAAATAAGCAGTAATTTTACTACAGGCGCCTATCGTGTAGGTCTTGGGAGAAAACCGAAAAAAAGGTAGTTTTTCATGATTAATGAATGTGCTCGTGAAAGCAAAAGTGATAGGTTAAACGAGAAATCTTACTGATTTGATACGCCTAGAGAGAAGACGCTTCTCTTGAGGATTCCTTTTTTTTTGTCGTGTAAATTGGAAAAGTGGGATTTCGATGGTTATTTTTTGTGTTGATTTTAACGAAGAAATGGTAACGATTGAGAAAAGTTATTATTCGAAGAATTAATTTTTTTTTGAATTTTTTATTTATTTTATTATAATTTTGTGATGTATTTTTGAGTTTTCCGTAGGATATTTTGTATCATTTGATTGTACGAGCAAAAAGAGAAATAATACTTCGTTCACGTAGATACGAGTATTCACATTTCTGCAAGTAAATAACGTAGAAACACCCTTGATACGATGCATCTTGCAGCCACCCTTTTGCAAAGAGACACCCTTAGATTTGAGAATCACTGCCTAACGTACAAAAATCCTGCCTTTATTACAAGACCGAACGTACAATTATAATCCTACATTTGTGGCACGTCACGTTAAACTGCACGAAATATCTAACTTGACTAAGGTCTGTAATTCTGGCGCTCGACCTTATTAGGCCTTATATTAGCATGGATACTTTTTCGACGCGAATATCTACCTTGTATGTAGTTCACCGAGGACTTTAACATTAGCATATTGTACCTGAGATATTTTTCTACGTCGTTGAATACGAAGTACAAAGGTTTTAATTAATGTATGTGTAACGGATTTTATTTCGTGAAAAGTCCAAAGGGTAGGCCAGACTGGGTTCGCGTTGAAAATACGAAATGTAATTTTCTGGCGTCTACGATTACGTAAAGGATAAGTGGAAGAAAGAAAGAAATGTCTGAGATCAACAAGTGTCGACGGTGTAGTCATGTGATGTCTGGCAGAGCTTACTTTTTTTCGTCTAGTTCCTCTGAAAGTTTTTTAAGGCTATGAAAACGTCGTGATATTTTTTGTACATCGAAGTACGTATTTCGTCGAGTATTTTTTTTTCAACATTTAATGCCATTTTATTCTTCGACGAACATAAACCTAAAAGATGGGGAGAAGAAATGTAAGCCGTGGTGTAAAACCAGAGGGAAAAATGTAAATGTTTTTTTTTATCAACGGCGGATTTTTCAGGGGTAGGGAACAATAGAATTGGTAATTTATGTAGGTATTGCTCCCGCTGAGTAGGTATTTTTTAGATTATTTCTTTATCTATTTCATCATAAATTTCGTATCGAACTGCAAAAATTATGAAATTTTTCAAAAATAAATTAATTTTTTCGATTTTAATTAGTCCTATTGAAGTGTTTTGAGCAATATGAAATTTATGTGTTTCAAACCTGGGAGAAAGGGGGAGAAGGGGATAGTTACAGAATAAAAAATTACTTCGAGTTTTTCGTAGCGAGAGATCCTATCGATGACGTCATCAGATAAAATTGTTTTATTGATCCTAGATCCGATGATTATTTAGGTGGCCCTTCTCGTAAATTTGTGACGTCATTTCACATTTTTTATTAAGAATTACGAAAAACAAAACAAACCCCCTATCCATCATAATTGGAGGAATGACCTTGAAATATGCTGAGTTTCCCTATTTTTCTTTTAATTTTGGTATTTTTACACCAAATGAAAAAATTCGAATATTTGGTAAGCGTATCGATTTCTAAAATTATCTTTGTGTTTATTTTCATTTTCAGTAATAACTAAAGATTTCAAAAATTTTATCAAAAAATTAATTTAACAAATTTTTCAAATAAATGACAAAAAAAAATTTTTTGGTGAAAATTTTTTCAACATTTTACGATTGACTCTGAGCAATTTTCATTTTTACTGAATTTAAAGAGAATATGAAAATAAAATGAAAATATAAGTAATAAGGGTATAAATATGTATTCGTGACGTCATATTTTCCAAGAAAACAGGGAAGTTTTACTTCGAGATGTAAATTTACTGCACGTAGACGAATTAGTGAAAGGAGTGAGACAAATCACCCGAAGGCTTTTGACGAGACGCTTAGCGCCTATATTCGTGATTACTTTTTGCATAAAATAAACATTCCTAATTTCATAATGATTTGATGAATATTCCGGCCAGATTTTGTTTCAATAATTAGCCGCTACCATTAATTAACTTCGTTACAATTTTTTCCAGCGACGATTAAAATTTATTTTTATCTAAATTCGATGTAAATTTCAAGCGAAAATTATCCTCGTGGTCTGAAATTAAACTTAATCCGAGTAATTTAATTGCCAATGCTTTATTAATGTAGATTTACGTTTTAGTAATTAATTCGTGTATTAGTGTGAAATCGGAAACGATTTTGCAACAAAGTATCGATTTTTTGAACCAAATGATGTTGGTTTACCGCAACTATGTAAATCTTAATTTATTTCTATCGCTAAAGTTTTGAAAATTTTACGAAAATTTACGGATTTTTTGACATATTTTGGGCATTTTTTCAATTTTTTTATAACATAATTCAACACAAGTTGAATATTGTAAGTGCAAAGGGTGAAAAAGCGAGCAGTAATTTTGAATAAACATCTGTGGTAGGAATTTTTCATCAAAAGTGTATTACAAAATTTTTTAGGATGGTCGTAATTTGTTTAAAGTGGTTATGGAAATCATCAAAAACGCGCGTTGTAATTTTTTTTTCAAATTTTGTTTTAAAATTTATTTTAAAAAAATTGCTTTGCGGAAATTGTGAATCAAGGGTATTTCAGAATTTATACCAAAATGTGTATTACTTTTTTTACGCGAAAATAATGATCCTATCTCCATACGAATTTCTAGAAAATAAGAGCGGAGGGGGGGGATTTTACGAGAAAAATTACTTTGAGGTATCCCCCAAATCTTCTCCTTAAAATCGATACTTCATGAGGGATATTTATTCACAGTTTTAAACTTTTAATCCTTTTGATCTTTATTTTTGATTTTGATTATAATTTACTTGGTAAAATTTTTTTATTTTCAAAAAAAAATTATTTATAAATTGTCAATAGTGCCATGCAGAGAAAATTCGGGCTTCGGGGGAAAATTATACAGATCCCCCCTCACCTTGAAAGGTCCTGATATCTTTTCCAAAGGCCGGTCATTTTTTCCAAAGGGTCCGTTATTTTTTACAAGGGCTTAAAACGCAAGCGGGTCCCTAAAAAAATTCGTTCTGTACTATAAAGCATCAACTTGCGTACAAGTCCGCAACCTGGTGTGACATTTTCATGTCACTCCGCGACAATAATGTTCATCAGAAGACGTCATTTGATGTCACATGCTACTCGTAACCATGCCACGTCACCATAACAATGACTTGTCATCATATGATGACATGTGATCATGTCATTATATCTTGTCACTTGACATGCTACCATGACATGATCATGACGAGTCATCATAATGTGATCATGAGGTAAAAAATCCGGCCCCGGGAGGAAACCCCTCTTTCCTCACTTCAGGTTGAGCCTGATCGTCATTTTGCTGAATATAAAATGCGAATTGTTAAACTTTCATGGTTTTCAAAATTATTGGAAGGGGCCCTCCCTTTTCCTCTCCATAGGTAGTCTTTGATTATAGTGAGAGGATGCAGTATGTAATACTCGTAATTTACGTTGATAGAGTAATAACTTACAAATAATAAATTTTTTCGCGTAATTAACGGCGAAAATTCATTTAAAAAAATACATCTTTCGAAAAAAGGCAAATATCGTAATAAATCCGTAATAAATTTCAATTTCGATCAAGTTCATTAATCGACGACAATAATGGTATTAAATTCAGGTTCGAAGTAAGGAAGCGAATCGCTTTGAGCTAGAATAGATTTGTAATTAAGACATGAACGATGATTATTATTGAGGTTGTCTCGTCCATAAATACGATACTTTTTTCGGGTCTAATTAATCGACGGCGTATCTGGAAGAATGACCATGAAGGCATTGCCGGCTAACTAAAAGATGTAATTTCATTTATAAAATTAAACGCAGCATCGTAGGTTTGTCGATGAGTACGAGCCTATTTACAATTATCATATTTACGGTTCGGAATACATATAAAAATCCAGCTGCCTGTATACACAGCGTCGCTGGCCACGCAAACCTAAAAACCTCTCTAAACAATCAACAATCAACTCATCAATGCTGTCATGTTATTTTAACAGAAACCTTTAATACTTAAAAATAACAAGATTCATGTTTCGAAAAGAAAGAGTAAAAAAAAAAGATCGTCGATAGAGGAGCGCGAGCGCCCGGTCGTAAAAATACGCGCTTTTTTTACTCCTCTATAATCTGCATCGACCGGAAAGGGTTTAGCGTGCGTGGGTAATTTTGCGGTTTTTTTGTCGGTGGTGTCGGGGTTAGGAAAATCTATTAATTAGCGAGGTCGAAGGTTAGGTAAATATCGACTGTCTCGGACGTCGACGCGGCGTCGACGATTCTGAGAAATTTAATATCTAGAGCGCCGCGCTCACGATTTGGCCATCACGAATCGGAAATATAAAATCGTTGTTCGTAGAAATTGAATTTTATGTTGCAGCTGCGATTTTTTTTTTGGTAGAAAAATAGTAGTATTCCGTACTAAGTAAATCTGATTAATCGGCTTGGGAGATGCGTCTGTTCGGTGTAAGATTTATGTCAACGAGGCTTCCTTTTCGGAGGCGTTTACCGATGCAATTATGAGCACTTACTGACACCTAATACCGGTCGGCGTTTAATTGAAAAATCTCCCTAAAGATTGGTTATAGGTTAAAACGATCGTTGATTAAGGTAAACGTTTCACCGGTGGCGAGTAACGTGTTTCGCCTGTCAGTTTCGAAAATGATACTGGAAGCTGCGTGAAAAAAAATTTGTCCGAAGTCAGCGGGCACCTTTGGTCACAAATTACGAATAATATTATTTTGCGCGCTCGTACCTCGAAACCGGAGGTACCCTATAAAGTGTATTTCGTATGGTCAGCTGCACTTTGATATGTTGAGATGTTAGCTGGAATGCTGTTTTCTATAGCAGTTACAACGCTAATTCCTTAATACCATTGATGCAGTGCTAAGGTTCGTTGAACGGTTTTTTTTCTCCTCTTGCCTTTTTTTTTTCTCTCCTCGATGCATAATTACCAAATATATACGCACACTTGTATACCAGTAAAACTGGATTCATTTATTGGCGCACGGCGACAAATTAATATCGAAGCGAAATTACATTTTATGTGTTGAACATCGATTCTTCGCGAGTATTCGCAATACCCTGAAAAGAAGTGCTTTGAAACGTGTTCTATACCATGATGATGGTTAATCGCTTTGTAATATTTTTTAATTGTTTTATATTAACTCGTCAAGTCAATTGCGGCTAAATGAGGAGTATCGTTTGATCGAGGTTTATGTAGATTCGAAGTATCGGTGAGTGTATATTAGATTTTTTACGTGCGGGACAGGTGATGAAGTGACGTCATAATGGATGTAGAATTATATAATTATGTCATCTGTGGATCCGCTCTTTTAACGAGCTTCATCATCTGGTGCCATTATATCGTAAATTGCAATATTATCTAATCTTCGGGGTATCGCTTAGAGCCTTCGAGGTATTCGAGAAATTGAGAGAATTGAGTTGGCGAATTTGATGATATGCTGCCCTGAGTTTTCACCCTAATGAGTTCTTAATGCGAGGTAGACAAGGGTTTTATCGCGATGACTAGACGTAATATTTCGAAATTTTTTACAATTATTCTTATATTTTCGTCGTTTTGAAAATTCTCTCATATATTTATTTATTTATTGGTAATTACATTGTTTTTATTCAATATCTTTCGTCAGGACGAATGATGACAAAAATTTTCCAAAAAATTACGCTTTGTTTAATATGATTAATGATTATAAATTGTTCGTGATTGACTTTATCAAACTTGATGCGATTATTTTTATCGCCAAAATTGAAAAAAATTCACATGCCCAACCATTTTACCAATCATTGAGTGTAAATTACCGATTAATTTCAAACTCGTCTGGAACCCAAGCGAGAGAGTATGCTTCACTACCATTTGATGGGACCATTGATGTCATGTTTTACACATTTACCTGTTGATAAATTTGCATTTCTAAAGAATTTTTTACGTATTTACGAAGTATCACTAAAATGAAAATGTTCTCGTTTTTTACAAATATTGTTCAAAATTGTGGCAAAAAATAGCCAAAAATCAATAATGTTGAAAAAATTACAAAAATAGCAGAAATGAGCATAAAAACTTTTAAAAGCAGTGAAAAATTAATCTCAAATAATTGGTGGCCAAAAAATGGCTTAAAAAATCAATCTAAAAGAGAATATAACTAAACCATTTTCTAATAAATTAATTTTTTTCCGAAGGGCCCTAGACACCCACCATTTTTTTGCAAGCCCAACCAGAAGAGGGAAGAGGGTTTCTCCCGGGCCTGTATTTTTTTAAAGGCCCGCGTGCATTTTAAGCCCTTAGAAAAAATGTCGGGCTCTTTCAAAAGAAGGGGGGTTTATATAATTTCCCCTGGGGCCCAGATTTTCTTTGCACAGCCCTGATCCTTTGCATTCAAATCTTGAACTATTGTTTTACAATAAAAATAACGTCATCGATTGATTATAAAATCTGATTTGTGACGTCGTCGTTGATCTGTACTAACGTAACTTGATAATCCAAAATCAAGCTGGTAAAATCGCGAATTTTTTTCTTTGATGTTTAACGACCTTTTTTCATTTTAATAATTTTTGCGTCTCTTGAATGTGATCAAATTTGTTTTGATTTTATCCCCCCTCTCCTCCCCTCCCCTCAAATATGACCTATTTTTGTAGCCGCCTGAAAATATTTTCTGAAAGCGGTGACGTCGTCAAGTCGTATGAAAACTTTTGCGGAATTCTTCTCCAACCAGTTTATACAGATTTCAATTTCTTTTAAACCCTAAAAAATTTTTTAAACAGCGATGACGTCATCAATTTGCAATTAAATTGAATTAAATACGTTATCGATGTAACTCGTAACTTCAGTACGCTATTTCATCACGCAAAATTGACTGACTGAGCGGAATTCAGACTCGAAAATTCGGATCCCCCAGGCGATTTTTTTTAGGCAAATGTTCCACGGTTTTACTACAAATTGTACGAGAAAAAAAAGTATAAAATTTGCACATTTTTGTAATAAAATGTGTAAAATGTAGAATTTTCCGGCTTGCTTTGTCAAATCAATTTTTTATATTTTTTTCTAATTTTGAAAATTTTAATATCGTTATTGAGTAAGAGTATAGAGTAACCCCCCCCCACCCAATTCTTTCTCAAAAACTCAAATACCTATGGTCAACGTGGTAAAATATTGAGGTTTTTTGAAAAAAAAAATTTAAAAATTCATGTTCTATTTTATAAAATACCTCAAACGTCGGAAAATCAATTAGAGATTGTCTGGAAAGCTGTTTTCATGGAAAAGTATATTTTGTTGAAAAAGAAATGAAGGCATTAAGAGATTTCTGGAGGTAGAATGTAGTTGTAAAAGTGATCATACCTTGTCATTTTATTATAAAATTTCGTATTAGCCAAACTGTTAATTCCGGTAGTTTAAATGAAGAACTGTACCGAAAAGTGAGAGGGGGGCAACTCACGGATATGTAATTGCGACGAAAATAAAGATCTTATAGCAAAAATTAGGTAAGTTCTAAAAATGAAACCTTGAAGTTGTTTTGTTCGCAAATTCATCGCAAGTGGTCGAAAAAAAAACGAAGCTCGTGTTTTTACGAGTTAATTTAGTACTTAATGGGCACAAATTTTGATAAAAATTCGAGCATAATTTATTTTTAATCGAAAACTTGATGACGTGAATTTTCTTGTTCTACTTCTCTGACTTCCTACTTTCGATTCTTGTTGATGTTCATAGTTCTGCAATTTTTCTATAAGTAGCACGCTTTAGGAATAAATATTCACATAATTCAAAATATGTTTAATAATAATTTTCGATAATGCGAAATTCTACCTGTATAAACGACATTATAAATTCGTACGTGTCATAAATGCAACAAGGTAAATTCATCGTAAAACACGCGACGTTGGTTTGCTTTGAATGAAGGTTGTCTGCGGTACCCGAGACGTTGTTTTTTTCGTACGTTTGTCGTCGTTGGCACGAGGTGAAAAAAAAAACAAAATCGAAATCTAGTATTAATTACTTTCCGTATTTAGTGTTTTTCACATAAATTTTTACAACCATATGGGTAATTAAAATGCAAAACGATGGCGCGTTCGCGGAATAATGCAGATACCAATGCATCAATATGTTGGATGAGTGCAACTTTCGAAAGTGATTGCTATATATTGAAATTCGCCATAACACGTTAGACCTGAAATATCATCTGGTAAATCAAACATTAACAATAATACGATCGAAAGCGACATGGAAAAAAATTGCGGCCGATGAAATGGCAGAATTGTACTCGTAGGAGAAAAATGGAAAACAACGTTTTGAAATTGCGCATCGGAATTACGATAATTTTGGCATTTAGTTATCGGAAACTGATCTACGGTGTATAATGAGACGCGATGGTAGCATAAAATATTTAATTTTATGTTTTCATTAACTCGTTTCGTGGTCAGCTTTCTGTATACAATGTACAAGGCGGGAGGTACGAACCTGCGTACAGCTGCTGCTGGCTCGTGTCCGGGCTGGCCTGTCTTATACGATTAAACGTTTTTCCATCTTCGTTACACGGCGGCACGACGATAGGGCTTCTCGGTTGACTGCATCGTGGCGCAAAACTGTCAGGTGATAGCGCCTTTCGTTCGCGAGCTTCCGAAATGTCAACGTTATAACCAAGTGAAGAAACATTTACGGGATAGATTGGTATCTAGCTTACACGTTCGATCGCCATTAAAGTCCGCACCGTGTAAGCGGTAATTGCGTAAAATACGCTAGCTCCAGGAGCAAGAACCTTTTCAGCGGTTTTATGAGTTTTGGATTTATGGCCGAGATTAGAAGTGGCGCGTTTGACGCGTACGGATTTTTATGCATATGTTGAAATCTACGCTTATACACATACGCCAAAAAGATGATCTGTTTCCTGCGCTAACAGAGGATGTAGGGTGCGACCAAACGTGACACGAGGTAATTAGCTGGCATGCGGACATAGTTGACAGTTTTCACGTTTCATCTTTCGGATTACCATTTAGATCGTGTATCGATGGTTTATTGATGTTTCGTCGCTTTTATGCGAACATAATTTGTATAAAGTTGTACAGAGGAGAGGGGAGAGGGGAGAGGGAAAAGAGTAGAGAGGTGATAAATGAATTCGGATGGTGGACAGGAAGGAGACGAACAGATGAAACGCGTAGGATAGAAAATTCGAGAATTGGAGGGAGAATGTAAAATGATCAAAAAAAGATGAAACGAAAATTTAAGAAGAGCAAATGGTGTAGACTGTAGAGTTGAGTTCGTTGACATTTAAAAAGAAACAAAGGATAGTAAAGGCTCAAAAATTTTATATTTGAAAATTCCTCCATTATTAGTATTCCTTTTTTTAATAAGAATATTTTTGGTATGTGAGCGTCACTCAAAAATCAAAATACGGAAAAGTCGACTCCTAAAAGACATCAAAGGTGAATATGGTAAAAAATAAATTATTGAAAATTTCATAAAAATTCGATTAATTGCTAAAAGTATTTGAAAAAACATAAAAAACTGTTCCAATAATTGCAAATGACCATGAGGGGTCCAGCGACTCTAAATAAATATATTTAAAAAAAAAAACATAAAAATTAAAGTTAATGTTCGAAGTCCACTCGCTTGACCAAAAATTGAAAAAATTATAAAGAAATGTAAAAAAATTTATGCAACAAAATCGTTATGTTTGATTTTAAAAAATGATAAAATTGTTAAAAATATTTATGCAAGTAGAATCGTTAAGAAATTTTCTCAATCGTTCTGATCTCTTTTCCTTCAAAAATTCAATGAGCTATTTTTGGAATAAGTTTACATTCTTTGTAAAAGCTGTTTAAAATTCATTCCAATTTAAAGCAATTTTTGCAATTTTTTGTAATATTTTTGCTAATTTTTAATTATTTGATCATTTTTTTGCACTTTTGAACATCTTTTATTTTTTATTAATCAAAAATGATCGAAAACTTCAGTACATTTAAGTCAACTTTTCAATAGAAAGTTTTTTGCAATTTTCATCTTTTGTCGTTTTTATTAATTTTTTGCATTTTTTAATTCATTTCCCTCATATTTTTGTACTTTTAAGTAAACTTTTCTTCAATTTTATTGTATCTGTTTGAAAAATTTTATTTTTTTCAAACCGAGTATTATTTTTTGTTATTTTTGTCGAGATTTTTGCATTCTTCTGGTCGTTTTTCTCGTATTTCTATTCATTTAAGGCAACTTTTCTGCAATTTTACCATACAAGTTGAAAAATTTCATAAAATTTTTTAAATTTTGTTCAAATTTTTTGTAATTTTTTGTACAGTTTTGGCATTTTTTTATCATTTTGTACTTTTACTCAAGTTTTTCTTCAATTTTATTGTATCACTTTAACAACTTTTTTAAAGTTGTAAAATTTATTCAAAACAGGCATAATTTCTCATTATTTCTATCAATTTTTTCGCAATTTTTATGATGTTTTTCTCAGATTTTTGTACTTTCAAGCAAGCTTTTTCAATTTAAGCGCTTTTATAGATTTTTACATAATTTTGAAAAAATATTTTGTTATTTTGATAGATTTGAGAAAAAGTAGAAATTTTTTATCAACTTTTGCGGTCTCTTTTTTAAATAATTTTCAACTTTTTGTAAAATTTTGAGAAACTTTTCAGAAAAAATCATCTCTCTAAGTCAATTTTGCGATGTTTTGATTCTCTAATTGTACAATAATCGTGAAATATTCGATAAATAATTGGAATAAATCGTAAAACTAAACCCCTTCCGAGTTTTCTCATCTGATCGATGACTTTTTAATATACCTTTATCTCGTGGTAGTTTTTTTTCGAGATGAAAGATACGCAGACTTCGGATCCTAACCCAAATAGAAAATACGTGCAGACTAAACACGAAATTGTTTTTCCATAAAATGATTTTTATCGTTTGATGGAGTTTTTCTCGCATCCGATATATCGCGGTTTTAATCTATTAAACGCGTACCTTATCGATCGAGGCAAATATATTTTTATTATTTTTCTAATCAGGGGGATGACGAAGGTAGGTAATTTATTATTTATGTTGGTAGACGTACCCTTTAGTGGAACCCTTTAAGACACCGCAACCATGCCCCGTAGATAACGCCGTGGTAATTTATTAAGATGAACGAACTGACCGATCGTTTAAACTATTTTAATTTGGAAAACATCATTTATTACTCCTCATAACCGAAGGGTTTACGATACATTATAGACAACAGATTATAATACGGTTAGCGCTCGTCAAAGGAGAGGTTTACAAGTTGAAAGCGAGCGAATGCCAATTAAGGTGAAAGGTAAGATTTGAGGGAGGTTCTCGACAGGCCGAGAGGTAATTTGAGATGAAAAACAGCGACTTGATAGATACACGGTGTATCTCGATTTGACACAATTCTAGGTCTTCGTTTGATATAAAATACACCCTTGGAAATCTAGATAAGGTGTGCGAAAGCGAACGAGCACGGCCATGATACCGTTATGCGCGTGTAGAAATATATCAAAAGAGCAGATGAAATTGGTTCATTAAAAATATAAAAATGTCAAGTGCAGGGTTACTCGCAGAAAAAGTCGAATAGCATCACTTGCATCCACCGTGCTCCCCTAACGACGGAAAAACATCTGCGAACGTGCGGTACACGGTGTTTAAATCGTAGCGGCGAAATTTTATCTCCTACGCGTATCCGTGCACCTAGTGAAATTCGAAATCACCCCGTTAGCCTGCAACCCCAGCCAACGTAACGGCTAACCGAAACAGGAGGTGGAAACACGTATGAGCTCATTGAACGAGGTATTTTTTACTATAATTCTTTCACAGTGTAAATGATAAATCATTGATAAAGATTAGGGTTAGTTATGCACTCGGGACCCCAAAGCCGGTCTTTTTACCTAGCTGGTTTTCAACCCTGTGATTTGTATTTCACTACTAGTCAATCTAAATCGCCCAAGTCTGTCTAGTTCCTCCCCGTACTCCCCAACGCGTTAAGGTTCGTGCCTGCCGCAAGAAAACACCTGGCCCCTCGGGCTTCGAGTGGACCCCGGATTTATAGTATTTTCCTTCCCTATTGTAGACGCGTGGCGGACGCGTGGTATTTGAACGTATACGCGCCGATGGATTCCTGCTTGTATAAAAATTAAATTAATCCTGCCTTTTAATGCAAGCAACTGTTGGTAATTTGTACGTTGCCAAGTCGAATAGGTTTTCTCGAGGAAAGCCTCCGAGTCCGGTTTGCCCGGTTAATACTTAACATTTGAGGAAAGCATTAATGGCTATTTAATGATGGAAACGATACGATTTAAATAATTACTAACCATCGGGAGTTACTTGTACGTACATTGTAATTCGAAATATAATAAATTAACAACTCAGCAATACCAAGCTGCTGGCTATCGGAAGCTGTTACAATATTTGCATTTTTTTCGGCAACATAGTATGCGAATTAATTACATATGCCGATATTTTAGGCGAAGAAGGAACAATTCTCATGTATATAAATCGCTAATTATAACGAGTCTTATCGACAATATTTTCAGGTTATTTACCTCGCGATATAAATTCGCCTGTGTAGGACATCAGTTCGAAAGACCTACGAATGTCTTCGAATACGAAAAAATAGCCTCAGGATATAATGATTAAGTCGTCACTAGTGTGAATACAAATTTAACCAGTAATTAGCCACTTGAACGGATTGCTACTAGACGGCGCTAATTCCAGCAATTAAAAATTGCCAACTAGTAATTAAAATTTATGCTATTTTATGATTACACCTAGGGCATCGTTTAACTATGTCAAATTAATTGATTGACTTCGAAGGCGGTGTTGAGAGCGTGAGTCATTTTACTGTCTTATTTAAGCAGATTATCCGTTTGTGATGTAATGTTTGATATAGACGCTGAAAATGATAATTTCCCTGTTGGTTTTTGCATGTGGAGTTGTAGTCTGTGGGTGTTTTCTTGTTTGAGGATTTTTTTCCGGTGGAAATGATCGATTGAAATGTTGAAAATTTAGGGTTTAATTTTTGCGATCCGTAATTTCGCGATGGATTCTAAGAAATGGTAAAATATCGAGTAGTTCGTTTCTATTATTTGTTTCGAAGTTCTAATCAAAATAAACGTGTAATTTTAATTTCTTCATACAATTGATTTGCACCCTGTACCCAGTCACTTCTTGCTGTCCTCGAAAACTTTTCGATGCTAATCCCCACCCCAACCTTAGATCATAGATAACATAATCTTTCAAAAATTCGCTCAAAATTTATTTAAATCACAATACATCTGCTTGAAATTGAAAAAAATTTGTATAAGTAGTCCAAATTTGACGAAAAAACTGCATATGAATTCTTAAAAATTATTGACATGTTGTTAGAATTGTTTAAAGTTGTTCAGCACTTGTTCAAAAAACGATTAGATTTATAAGGAATTATCTGAAAATTGCACAAAAACTGCCAAAATGATTTTAAAATTGTTTAAAAGTTGTTCAATATTTGTTTAAAACTGTAAAAAATTGAAAAATGTTGATAAAATAGTTGAAAAATTGATCAAAATTTGTTTAAAATTCATTTAAGCTCCACAAAATTTTCAAAATATTTTTAAAATAGTTTAGAATTGATAAAAATTTGTTTGAAATTGCACAAATATACACAAAATTGTCAAAATGTTGTTTAAATGGTTTAGAATCGACCATAATTTGTTTAAAATTGGGCAAAATTGCACGAAAACTGTTGAAATGTTGCTAAAACTGGTTAGAATTTATCAAAATGTGTTTAAAATTGCTTAAAAATGCACAAAATTGTCAAAACGTTGTTAAAAATGTTTGAAATCGTTCTTGTTAAAATGTTGTTTAGAGTTTAAAAATGATAAAAATATGTTAAAAATTGCATAAAAATGCAAAAAATTGTCAAAAAATTGTTAAAAATGTTGAAAATTTTTCAGTATTTGCTTAAAATTGCGTGAACAGTGTTAAAATGTTGTTAAAACAGATTAGAATTGATCAAAATATGTTTAAAATTGCATAAAAATGCAAAAAATTGTCAAAAAATTGTTAAAAATGTTGAAAATTTTTGAGTATTTGCTTAAAATTGCGTGAACAGTGTTAAAATGTTGTTAAAACCGATTAGAATTGATCAAAATGTGTTTAAAATTGCTTAAAAATGCACAAAATGCTGTAAAAATTGTTGTTAATTCAAAATTTGCTCAAAACTGCACAGAAGTTGTGCAAAACGATCGAGTTAAGGAAAAATTTAAGCTTTTTATCATTAATTTATTCATTTTGTGTAACTTTTTGCAATTTTAAGCAATTTAAAATATATTTTGATTGTTTTTTAAGTCATTTTAACAGTTCTTATGCAATTTTGAACAAATATTGAACTATTTTAAACAATTTTAACAACATTTAGACGATTTTGTGCATTTTTAATGCAATTTTAAACACATTTTTATCGATTCTAAACAATTTTAACAACATTTTAACAGTTTTCATGCAATTTTAACCAATTTCAAGCAAATTGTACTTTTATGCAATTCTGAGCAAATACGTTGAACTATTTTAACAACATTTTGACAATTTTGTACAATTTTTAGCAATTTTAAACAAATATTCATCCACTTTTATCAATTCTAACAAAATTTTAACAGTTTTTTTTTTTTTAATTTTAAGCAAATATTGAACAATTTTGAACAATTTTTACATTTTGTGCATTTTTATGAAATTTTAAACAAATTTGATCAATTTAGAACTGTTTTATCAAAATTTTGGTAGTTTTTTGCAGTTTTAAACAAATTTTTCAATCGTTTTGTACAACTTCGGTTCAATTTTGAGCAAATATGTATTGAACAACTTAATCTTTCAAAAAACATAATCTAAATATAAAGAAATCTATCCTGTTATTTTTACTTCTACCGACCAAATCCCATTTATTTCTGGCCTTTAATTTTTTTATCTGCTCAGATTTTAGGATCACTCGTCTTCTAAGCAATATTAGAAGTGAAATTTCAAAACGCTTAACTCGATATACCGAAATAAGAGTAATGAAGGACTACGAGTATTATTAAAATATTCACACCCGAAATTACTCCTGATTCAACCCTTCTCAAGACGTGACTAGATCGACGTCTAGTACGGCGGAAAAATTACAACCGTCTGAAATATAATTCGAATCCGCCTACTAATTTCGATCATTTTGGAACAACTTTAGTAGCCTATTTAAAACAATGTCTCAGGGTTAGTTCGTCGGGTGATAAACGTTAGCCGGACAAGAGTATTGGCCGAAATAGGCGCAAGGTTATTCTAATTTCGTGATTTGTTTATCTTTGGATTATACGCGAACGTCGATAAAATCCATAAATAACACGAGACGTAGGAGGTGAAAAGAAAAACGATAGTCTGCGAGTTGGAAAACAGTAACGAGCCAATAGCTCGAAGCACTAATCAACACGTTTGTAAGGGGTAAAAAAAAAACCATCCTGGTTTGAAAATTGTCTATACGTTGGAAAGAGGATTCGAAAACTCATTATTTTTTATTCCTTATAAAAATTCCGACTCGATTGTAGTAACTCAGGCTATAAAAAATTTCATCTCGTATTCATTGTTTTAACGGTGGCGCTTTAATTGGACAGCTGACGATAATTTTCCATATTTGATCGAGAATGGATGAAAAAAGAGGGAAGTTGATTAGATTTTGGTGCTGTATTTCGGGTCTTTAACGCTGGGTATCTTGTAAAATGGTTAAACGTGTAGAAAAACACGATGGAAGAATTCAAATTACGGGCCTTAACGTTGCGCGTACCGAGGTCGCGTAAAAAATACCATTTTTTTCTCCCAATAGAACTGGTTTCATTAAAGGTTTTTCACCATAGAGACACCGTGCTCGGTGGACGTTAGCCGAAAAAAATATAGATTGTAAAAAAAAGACTATAACGGCCATAAATTACCCGAGTCAACTGGTTCTAGTTATCTTTTCCTTTTGTTTTTAATGTCTTAATTTAGGCTTCGTGTACATAGAACAATAAAGCTACGTAAAAAAAAACGATTTAATTAAAGAGCACTGTGGTAGAGAGTTTAGTATTGTTTTCGGGAGGTACCGTGTTCTTTCCAATCGCCTTTTATTACGGGTTTGAAAAAATTATTCTCAAGCGGTGGCCCGTCCAGAATTTTTCGCTTAGCGCCTTTACATCGAGCCGCCAACCTGGTGACAGCTGATTAGGGGCACGTGAGAGGCGCCGCGATTTCGACGCGCATCTGGGGAGTTATTTTAAACGTCGGATTTGAAAAATATACCAATTTTTTAGCACGTGCGGTCGTAAAAAATTTTCCAACGTAATACGTCTAATTGACGGTGTAGGAGTCGGTAATGGGTTTTTTTCCTGGTAATTGCGAACATCGGGGTTTACATAATTAGAGACGCATTGTTGTAACGGAGCTGATAAGCTGTGATCTATATTTAAAGTGGTGTTGGGTTGTGTACGGAGTCACGTTCTCATTGACCTATTGGTGCCTTATCACGAGCTACGAGTCTGCGTAGTGTGAAATCTAAGCATGTCCATGTCTTAAAGGTGATCATTGCGTGAAATGGTGAGGAGAGGGGGTTGGAAGCGCTTGAAATGGCGTGAGACGACAAAAGAAACAAGATGACTGAAAAAATTGTCACCCTGTCTTGAAAGTGATCACTGCATGAAATGGGGAGGAGGAGAGGCAAGGGGATGGAAGCACTGGAAATGACATGACCCAACAAAAAAACAAGATGACTGAAAAAATTTCCAGTTTTAATTTCTCCAATTTCTACTTGACTCGTGAGAAAAGTTCGAACGATGTAATAATGTGGCAACAAAATGTGCTTATTTAAAAAAAAGGTTTAGAATCAAATATAGGCTGGATTTTTGTTAATGCAGATTATAGTAACCCCCTCCCCTTCGTTTTTTATTTTTGATAATTTTAGGCAAAAATTACATTTTTAATGAACATCTCTCTTCATCTCATATTCTAATTTTAAAGAAATTTTTTTTTAGCGAAAATATTCTACTGTCCAATAAAATGATTGACCTTGTAAATTCCTTTAGAAAGATGGTGATTTTTTTCAAAATTTTGATTTCAAATAGTTTAATCAAAAAAATCGATTTTTTCAATTTTTTTTCCATTTTTTTTCATTTTTTTTTTTTGAAAATTGAGAAACGGTCTAAGCAAACTGGAACTTGCTGGAAAAGTGGATTTCTCAGTTAAACTTAGTGGAAAATTGAAGCTGCGTCGAAGGTTTCAAAACCCTGGAGATTTTTGGGTTTTGGAGAACCCAGAGAACAATATTAACAAAACTTATTTTCAAAATTATTAAAATACCACCATAATCCAAAAATAATACATTTTTCCATTTTACTAGAAAATTACGTGGTGAAGGATGACAAGCGGGGGTAGGGGATAAATCAATTTTGTGGACATGAAAAAAAATACATTTATGAAATTCGATAAAATTCGAGTAAACCGTGAAGTGAAATTTCAAGTATAAATGTGATTTCACCCGTTCATCATGACATAGGCAACTCCTACCTCTCGAGGTATCTTCTCGACACAAATGGAAAAGTGACAAACGCCGCCTTTGTCTTGAGAAAAAGAACTCTTCACGACGGTAAAACTACAACAATGGTAAAATTCGACCAAAGATTGTAAAGTCATGTAAGGCCTCGGTGAAACAATCCTCAGTGGAATTCTATTCTTCGGGGTATCCTTAGTCCAACCGCTATAGCTATTGCCAAATGGACCTTTCGATGGCACACGACTCGATGCATTGAAACGCCGCAGCAAACGCAGGTAGCCGAATGCGTAGGGTAAAGTAACCTCGAATGTTCCCTCGGGATTCGCGTATACGTGTCCTTTTGTCGCCTGACGGTCTAAGCGAAGCTGGGTAGATGCGAATGAAGGGTGTACAACTGTACACAGCACGTACCAAGTTATCGTAGAATATGTGCCAAGCCTGTGGACTAATTACCTGGTGTTTAAGTTCGCGATATGTATTGCAATTTGTGGTATCTGCATTCTGCAAGCGATAAGTTGGTCAGTGGAGGTGGAGGTGGAGGTACGTCCGAGTACGATATTTTATCGCTATGTACTTTTTACCTCATCAGCATGGGTAGAAGATAAGTCAGAAGCACAAAGAGAAATATCGAAGTTGCCGATGAGAAGGTAGGTGTCATAAATATTAGAAGTTGGTAGTTTAGGTACGGCGCTGTAAGAAAGGGAGTCGGTGGTGCGAGTTGGGGGGGTTGGCGCGTGCCTCTTTTAAACTAGTACACAAGTCCAGGTGTTTTGGCGTACGAGTGCCGGAGTGCGCGCGCGACAAAGCCGGTTGGTGGGGATGTTGGCAACCCTGCGTGGATAGGTACCGCGACTATATAATTTTTACGTATACGTTATTCGGTTTTCAATTCGGTTTGTGAATTGTTGTCGGAAGTTTTGAGTTCTTTTGAGACGTTTAACGGTCGTGATTTTTTCGTCTGTTCTAGGAGTGATCGGTTTTGCGGATTTGGTGAGTGCATTTTTATTTATTGTTTTAAATTAGATTATTTTTTAATTTTTTTATTTTTTTTTTCAATTTATTGAAGTAATATAAAACGGTGGTGGATTCGGTTACATTTTGAGGGGATGTATTTTTAGATATCTTCAACATCGTCGAGGGTCTCTTCGTGTATTTATTTTTGTTTTTATTTTTTGATAAAAATCACATCAGGGAGACACTATTGTATGATTTAAAAAAAGTTTTTTTTATACCAAAAATTTTGAAGATTTATGATCAATTTGCTCCTCAAATTAGTAAATTTTACGTTTCCCAAAATACTTCTTTACCGCTCGTTAAAATTAAATTCCGAAATTTGAATTTAACCGCCAAAATATTCTAAGAAATTGATCTACTGGTATTTCGATTTCCAAAGGCATTTCCGATTCGATCGATTTCGCGCCTAATTCTCAAACCAGTTACAACTCATCGATAATTACAACCTTGAAACGATTTTCCCCAAGTACTTCCGAAAAAAAAAAGGTACCAAGAAGGTCTCAAGTACCAAAACCATAATAGCAAATATCCGTCCACAATTCGTTCCCGTCGAGTAAAATAAATTACCAAATCTAACTCGATTACGTAGGAATTCGTATATTCTCACGTTTCCTCAAAAGAGGGATAAGCGAGGGTGGATATGGGAATAGTAAAATTCACGCTATCCCCGTTTCAAGATCGGAAATCCGTTGAAGTGCGTGAAAATTCGCCCGCATATAGAAAAATACGTTAAGAGTGCAAGTCCGTTAAAAAGATCGGTAACCATGGTAACCGTGCGTACGAATTCTACTATTTTGAATACCAACGTTGAGGTCTCCGTAGCTTAACGGACTTTCAGAGCTTTCGTAACTTTATCGCAGAAGAGGGTTGGAGGGTGTGTGTAACGGTTTCGGCGAGAATTCAAAATAAAACGCCTTCGAGCGTTGCGGTTTCGATAAGCGGATTTTTGTCGAGTTGCGTAATTTTCCAGTACAACGAACGTCTTTTATTGCTTTTTGATAAGTTTACCTATCCGAGCATTTATTACGATTTCAGCGCGTAAATGTGACATTTAGTGTTTTTACTTTTGTTAAAAGTAGATTAACGGTGTAGAAAATTATGCGCAAAGTTAAGTATTAAAAATCGTTGAGGAATTAGGTGAACAAAATTCGCGGAAAAGTGTTCAGTTTTTATCAAATTTTTTTAAATTTGTTTAGAAATATTTTAATAAATTTCTGCCAAAAAGAAAATTTTGTATTATAAAAAAATGTACATTAGAACATGGTTTAGGAAAAGTGGAGGGGGATGAGTCCTTTTATCGAGAGCAAAAACAAAGAGAAATTTGGTTCTTGAATGTCGATTTGAAAATTCTTAATCAAAATTGCAGTGAATTTAAATGAAAATATGTCGGTATATTCATTATAGAGGGGGAGGGGGAGGGGGCTCTGTTTTGAAATCTAATATTTGACGAAGAAATTGAAAACTGAGAAAAACAGAAGCTAAAATAATTGTAAATTATTTCTAATTAAGTTTTTATTGTTAAAATTCAAAAGGTAAAAAATAACCACATCTTTCAATTTTTTTTTACAAATTTCTTTTTTAAAGCTTTGATAGTCAATTCAATTTTCTATCAAAAAAATTGAAAAAATAATTTTGATCCAGCAGGGAATTTGTACTAAAACTTTGTTTTCTCAAGAAAATTACGAATTATGAATTAATTATTTAAAAAAATCAAAAATATGATTTGTATTTTTTTTTGTTTAAAATATTTTTTTAATCAGCGGACGAAAAGTATGAAACCAATAATTTAATTAAATCAGCCAAAATACTTATTAAAAATGTTACAAATATTACAAATTTTTTCTGAAAATTATTCAAATTTTTGATTTTAATGGATATGAAAAGTACCTCTGATTGGTTAATTCTCATTAAAAAAGCTAGATGATGCTATTTTTAAAGTTCGAGGGGGTTGAAAGTCCTCCCCTCCTTCCCTCCTCTCCTCAAGACAACAAAAGAATCAGAATTATTACATGATTATACATGTTATACGTATTGCATAAAATTTTAATATAAATCAAGCAAGCGAGCTAAAAAAAATGAAAAAAAATACAAATATTCTGAAAATTGATCAAAAAACATGAATTGGAAAAAAAACAAATCGCTCAATTTTTTCCTCATTTTTCTTGAAGAAAAAAATGTTTATTTAATCAATTTCAAAACAAGTGACTTGAGTTACTCGTCGATCGAGGGAGCTAAAACCACGTGATACAAAACCATAGAAATCAGTTAAAATAAATTACAATCATTTATAAAATAAAGTTAATTATTCTATTCAAAAAAAGAGCAAAAAAAAATGACAATATTTTGAAAACAAATATTTATCGTTAATTATAAAATTCTTCAGTTTTATTATTTAAAAAAAATCGTTTCGGTTTCCTTCGAGAATTTTGCTACTTCCGCCGATACAATTTTTGTTTAAAATTGCAAGAATTCGATACATTCGTGAGACTTCCTGCCTTTGTGTAGAAATTAGAACATAAAAATGTCGGTTCTACATTCGCGAGAAGGAATTGCTCTCATTGACGACGCGTTTAATTTGTGGTCTTAGATGTTTATTTACATTTCACACTGGATTGCCGTTAATTACACATTGTTAAGGAGTTTATTGAAAGTATTTTGTTACAATTAACGAGCTAAAGTGGTAATACATCGATTAGGTGTTTTTTTCTTACCTCATTAATACGTATATGAAGTTCAATAACCAGTAGGTTTTTAGAAAAAGCCACCGAAGAAGGAACCGGTTCACCCTGTTTGCGTGTATGGAATAGAATCGCGATCCTTACCAGTTACCCTAACGTCTATCTACCCTGTTTGTATATTAGCAATGCGGTTTCGTTGATGTTAACGAGAAAAGAGAAAGAGAGAAAGGTATAGGCGCGTTCCGCTGCGTGCTCCCGTTTTTGAGGTATATCGTCGGAGAGGTTTAACGTAAAATCTACCATATGTTGAGAGCTTGTGTCGGTTAACAGGAAGTTGGATTATGAGCATTGGTGAATTTCAGAAAATATATGTACTTGGAGGTGTGCAGAGAAAATTACTTGTTGATGCGTGGAAATTTTCAAGGAAAGTTGGAATTGTGTAAACAAAAGGGGTACTTTGAATATACGGTTTGAACTTGCGCGAAAGTAAAGTGTCGGACTTTGGGAGGTGAAGGGTACCAGATGTGTGTAGAATGCCAGATGTTCGGGGTAGCCGATGTGGGTGATAGACAAGTGCGTTCGCGGATAGAATTTCCCATAGTTGTAGAAATGTCTACGTCTTAATAGGGGGGTTGCATGTGATGGCGTCGGAAACCGGAACTGCGATCTGGGCTCGCGCGCTAATGCACTCGGCACGCAGACGATACTCGCGCAAGAACAATATCGATAATTATTCGCGCAATGTCCGAAGCCGCGTCCACCTGGAAAACTTAATTATTTCCTCGAGCATATGGATCGGTGGAACGGAAATCAATAGTTTGCCGTCGCAGGTTCTCGAAAATTCAGTACACGAATATGGTTTTATCGTGGTCAAGGGTTGTGGAAATAACGACGGCGCGGTTCGCTGACGAGTAATTAAAATTGCAGCCGCGGAGACATTGTCATGAGGGTTGATGGGCGGCTGGCGTTGCGACGTGGCAAGGTGTAAATGATTCGTTTGCCATTATGAGCCTGGCGCAAGTAACCGACAAACGGGTGATTTACACATAAAGACGATTCGCTTTCTCAGGTATATCCTCATCGATAATATCTACCCGCATGTGCGCCAAGACATTACGACGGACGCGGCAGCGGCTAATATGTAAATAATTCGATATATGGTAGTAATGTATATAGGTAACAGTGTCCTTGAAATGTAGACTATGACAAACAGTACTAGAACCCGTGCCATGAAGGCCATAAGACTCCTGGATGTCTTGTGGAGTTTTACCTACTGGTACCCTTATCGGTGTACACTTGGCACCCGTTTCTTACGATACTACCGTTACCGTAAGCGTCTTCGGGTACTTTTGGGTGCTTTCAGACGATAACATATATCCATCGATATTTTCTTTTAATAACCGTCATAAGAGTAACGATTAATTAACCGTGTTTACTCTCCGTAGACAGATGCTTCGTCGTATTACGACGTCTCTAATCAAATAAGTTTGATTTTTTCTCCATCTGATTGTACCGAAGGAGACGGATTTTACGGTATTTTTAACTTATTTCGAAGTAGGTAAATGGAGTGCAGTTTGGAATTCGGAAATTATCTCTCGTGTTTATAAATCAGCAAAAGTGTTTCACCGGTACGGGTCGATATTCGATAAGGAATAGCTTAATTGGGTCCGAATTTGCGTCAACGATCGGACCACCGTTTAATGCAGTGGTTTGGTCAGTCGAAGTGGTTTGATTTAGTTCAAAGAGTAGATTGACAAGAAATTAAGATGGCAAGATAAAGCTCCTAGGTTAAGGAGGCATGTAAAGGGTTCAAGAATTCTAGTACCATCATGATATGCTCGAGTTGGTTTACGAGGTGATGGTCATGCTTCGAGTATGAGAACGTTTCGCCTGGCGCTCTTCAGAACAGAAACCAGAGATGGAGGGTTTTTCCTGAGTGTGATGAGGGCTCAGATGATGTATTGTGGTCGTGGTGAGTGTTGAGATTAGACTCGTTTTAAGTGATAAATGTCACTTGGACTTGAACGTCGAATTTCACTAGTAAAACGTCACAATTGAAGGCAAAATTCGAAATTTTTGGGCAAAAATCGGGAAAAATGACGATTTATAACGAAATGGCACCGTTAAGCTGAATCAAATTTTTAATCGTATTTTTAAAAAATCTATAATTTTCATGGAAATTAACTTTAAAGCGTGACGTATTTTTATTCAAATTACACAAGATCTTCATATTGACGATTTTTTTCAAAAATTCATTCCTTAGCTCGAACTAAATCATTTTATCAAAAGAACAGCGTCATTTTGGGTAATTTTGAAAATACGGGGTGTCTTTGAAAGGCACGAGAATCGCAATTAACCAACCTAATTTGAGAACTGCTTTAAAAATTTTTTCTGTGATTCAAAAGATGCGCAGTTTTTGGATTACGTCACCTAACTTGTGATTTTTAAAAACAAAAAAAAATTAAAATGATCTTATTAGTGCAAATGTAAGGATTGTTTTGTAAAAGTAAGAGATTTTTCATTATTTTTTTTTTACAAAATTGATACTTAAATTTTCAAATTGAAAATTTCTATAAAAAATTTTGCGTTTTTTCGTAATTTTTTGGTTTAATTTTTTTGTACGAGTAAATCGTTGAAAACTCAGCTGAAAAATCTCTCGGAATAATTGTACTACCCCCGCCCCCTCTCCTCCCTCAAACTACTGGACCGAGTTTACTGCAAAATATCAAGATAAGTTTGTTAAATTTAAAAAAAAATTGCGATTTAAGTTAAAACTGTAATTTTCTACATTAATTAGCAAAAAAATTTAGAATAATGGCAATAATTTTTTTAAAGAAAATATTTGCATATTTTTTCTAATTCAAGATTTCTCTAAAAATTTCAATAATTTTTAGGAAGTGATACAGTAAATCTTCATTTCGATTATTAGTAGCCCCCCCCCCCACTTCCACAAGTAGTTTTGAGATTGTTGCTGAAGCTAAGTCATTTCAGTAGAAGATTTTTCCAGTCTGTGAAAAAATTGAAATTGATATTGAAAAATGATGAAATGTGAGTCTTGCAAATTCATGAAATTTCGTCGAACTTGCAGATTTGTGTGAATTTCTCCTCCCCTTTCCCTTTACTCCTTAAATATGAGCAGATTTGTCAAAATGTGACAAAATTCTGTAATGTAAAATTATTAGTTAATATTCGTAAGGACTACAAATTAAAGTAAAAAATTTTTTAAATATTTTTATCCCTTAAAATCGATTTTAAAAAACTAAATTATGAAAATTGTGCTGGTTTTAAAGTTTTAAGCAATAATCCTCTCCCCCTCTCTTTTCCCCCTGCAGCTATGTAGTGTAGTTTTCAACAACTTTTCGGAAAAATGTATGTGAAAAATATCACAAAAATTTAGATATAATTTTTAAGAGCTGTCTTTTTTCGCGATGAAAAAAATTAAAATTATGTTAAAATTAATAAACGCTGCAAAAAAATTGATAAAATTTTCATCAATTTTTTTACAAAATTTAACTCGAAAAAAATCTCTATCTAGATTCGTTGCTGAATAATTTTCAGGAAATTTGCTGGTAATAACTTGTAAACTCTACTGTCGGATGTAGCTTCCGAGGGTTCAAAAAAAGGTAATACAAAGTAACACGTTTACAGGACTGGGACTAAATTCGACCCCGGGATTTTTAATTTCCTCGAATTTCAAAGGACACGTTGAAAAGTACGGCTCCGAATGTAAATTCCCATGTAGGTATAATTTGATCGACAGTTAATATTTTTTCGCTATTAACTCGTTTCCTCTTTTACCTGGAAAAAGTCGTAGGTGCTTGAAAGGATATGGCGATAACTCGTATAAAAATATCAGATCGACGTTACGATTATACTCCACCCCGAGCTCGATGCTATTCTCACCCAGGTAGATATTGTGAGAATATGCTCGAGATCGTGGGAAATGACGGTGTACCCGGTAGCCGGACTTTTTTTCGACCACGGAGTATCGTGAAAGTAATACGTTTCGACGAGACGATATGGCGCGTAGGCTCGTAAATTTTCACCTTTTTGCCAAGAATGTCTGCGGACAAATACGTACGTAGAATTACAAACACGAGCCGGATTAATTATGAGATTTAATCGCGACGGTGTAATTAATTTGGTGTAGAAAAAATAACGCCATTTAAATGTAAAGATGGACCAAGGTCGTGGTTTGATTTTTTTTTTTCGATGTTACAATCATGCGGGTCAGATATTGATAGCGGTTTTAACGGTGAAGCTTCGATAGAGATTTTGTCCCACATTTTTGTAAAATGTGTATTTTTTCCTATACTGGTTTTTTTCCGGTGAAAAGCCATGTGATCGTGGTACGTGATTGGAATGGAGAATGATTTTCTTATCACGATAACTGGATTTTTTAGACGTCGGCTTCCGATTTGGTTGGTTAAGTAAATACTATATTTCACGTGAAATTAATTTAGCAAATACTATAGGGAGTCTGGATTTATTGGTTGGTGTTGATAATTGAAATAGGTTTTAATTAGAAAATATATTCGACCTATGTTCTCCTTCTGGGTTTTTAACCTTAAATCGTTGAGATGTTCTGACATCGAAGATAGCGAATTATCGAGGTTGATACAGAGATGCATTTGGGATAAAGAGTCGCATACGAATGGAATATTTTCGCTTATTCATGACGATGTACAATGAACGTCCTGCCGGATCGTATCCTACTGCGAGGAATACCGGTAGAGGATGATGGTACTATTGTCAAATACAATGTACTCGTCTAGGTAGGATTTTTTATACGCGTGGCCATATCACGATCAAAAGTCCAGCAAAGGTTTTTGTCGAAATTGCGCACCGGAGGAATTGTTGAATATATATGGCGAAGTTGACATAAACATCATATTCGTCGCGATCCTCGGCCGAGCATTTATACCGCCTGCGGAGACATGGAATTTTTCTACCGTTGTGGAAATTCAATCGGGAACGTGGATTGTGTATGCTTAGTTTATTGGTATGAGCGTGCATGTGTAAAAAAGTAAATAAAAGTCATCAGATTCGTCGTCCAGAAACCATCATTGTTTACCGAACGCATGTAATACGCCTCTCTCTCTCACCTTATTTGAATTATTTATCGGGTACGATACTTTGTATTTTCACGATACTTATGTCATCATTAATCGATAATGAGCTTATTGAGATACACGGCGTAATCGCGTTCAATGTGGAAATACGTAGGTGGATAATGCAGTGGGTACCAAAACTGTGTGAAATTTTTTCATATATCTGCGTGCGTTGACCCAATAGGTTCTTTTTCCGATCGTACGTTACGTATTACATATTACTTGAAAAAAATAACTATTCCAGCGGATGTTCTAATGATCGGGTTATACGAGTAACGGTTTTCCGGCTTTCAATAATCCATTGCGGGTTACCGAAGTGGTTTTGAAAACGGGCTTTTGAAGTATTGAACGTATACCATGATATGATCTGTTTCCTGGAATTTATAGTGGTTGGTGTTTCTTTTTTTGAAATTTTTATATTTTTTCGTCATTTATCGAAACGAAGTTTTGGAATCATTTAACGTGGTTGATTGATGAACGTACTTGGGGGAATTTCCGATGTACTCGTTACAAATTTGTCTTTTCTTGAAATGTAGATGAAAGAAGGAATTATTTTTGGTGGTAAATCACCCGTATGAAATTTATTGATTTCATAATTCCGTGACCTTCGATGGGTAGGACATCATGGAAACGAAAAGGTGTCGGAGGATGAGCGTGAAATATTCGCTATTGATGCGAAGGTAACTTTTCAACGGTGCACGAAGCATACGGCGGGTTTTAACGTTCGTTTCTCTTTAGAGACGCGAGTGATACGAGTATTCTAAAGGAATGGTCTTCGAAGATGGAAGATCTAAGGATTGATGGGTCTCCTTGTAAATTAAATCGCTCGGTGATGCTGAGAAATATCGATTTTTGGATTGGACTGAGATTGAAAGCTCGCAAATAAAGCAATTTGTGAAATCGTGATGTAAATGTTTTAAAAATCGATTTTCTAATGATTTAAAAGTTTTTTTATTTTCTTATTTTCTAGAAAAATATTTTTAAAAAATAATAAATTTGCAAATATTTTACAAAATTTTATTTTACTCAAAAATTGATAATTTTATTTATTAGTAAATTTTTTATGTAGTTTTTTCAGTTTCACTAATGTCTTATTTTTTTGTATCACTGAAATTCACTGACCCCCCCCCCCTTCTCTGATCGAATCGCTAAAAGATTTCACTAAATTTCTCATTTTAGGACGTATAATATTTGTAATTTATTATTCTACAATGAATTCATACTCCAATTAGTTCAATGAAAAAAAGTTGATTAAATAAAATCAAAAACGTTAGAAATTGAAAAAAAAAGACTTTTGAATCTAGAAAACTGATTTTTGATAGATATAGGCAGTTCAATAATATTTTTGGGGGAGAAGGGGACGGGAAGGGTATCGAAAATTATTTTCTAAATTACGATTTTCAAATTATAATCATTTACTAGCAAAAATAATGGAAAAGCGATGCCAGAGCCAACAAAAGGCTCAAATTTCCGCATTTTATCACAAGAATTTTCAAATTTCTCAACATTTTTATAGGGGTTTTTGAATAAATTATACTCCTCTCCCCTCCCTCTCATTTGCTGTCAGAGAATATCGAGAGATACGACGAAAATGACAGATATTCTCATGTAAATGATTTTTTACCTAAAATCTGCTAAATATTTTCAATTTTAAAATATTGCATTTCTTTTTAGAGCAATTTTTTATCCTTTAATTTTTTAAATTTTAATATCGTTGAGAAAAAAATGAAAAATCCCTCCTCCTCTTTGAAAAATTCTGGCACCAGCACTGTTTTTTTTTTTAATTTTTGCCATAGACAGCAAAAGAGGCTTGAGTCGGTTTTTAAAGGGGTATATTTCAAAATGAAATTGAGAAAATGTGGTATGGTTTGGGGGGGGGGTAACAGAGGAGTGGTTTTTCAATACAAATCTATCATGAAGATTTAAAACATCTGAAATGATAGTGAGCTTTTTCTGTTTCAATTTTAAGAGGAAAAAATTTAGTATCTTCTTCGATTTGGATTTTTTTTTTCAAAAAAAAAAAAGAGTAAGGGACTAAAATTTCGAGCATTGCTTTGAAGGATGCATTAATTTACTGAAAATTATGAAAAAACTCTTGGCAAAAATGAAAATAGTTTTCATTTTTTTCGAAAATTGAGGAATTAGAAGATGAAAAAAATTTCGCACGAGTTGTCGTCAAAGTTGCGCGTTTCGGTTACGAAGATTTATCGCGATTGTTTAATCGGTACCTTAAATTTCAACCGTTTAACGGACGCATATCCTTCAGTGTCGGTGAACCGGCTCCTGGGTGACTTATCAGAATGAATAATATCCTTCATTATTCTACTACAACAGGTCGGGTTAGCGTAGATCTTAGAATACTGGTTGGAGTACTGTAAAACAGAACTGGTCAGATTCGAGGTTCTTGGGATCAAGACGCATCGTATTGTATTTATTTAAAAAAATTTTTTGTCGCAGCTTGTACGACAAAACGTGAAAGATTTAGCGGTTTATCGATAAATTGCACCTATAATTATGGCGGAGTTGCGAGCCATGTACGATGAATTGCTGCTGTGTTTACAATGTAATCGTTTTTATCAGTTTTACTAATCAAATAACTCGTCGAGGATTGCCGGTATAGGCTGCTTGTGTTATCACGAAGCCTCGTCGATACAGGACGCGAGGCGTTATTTAATCAATGGATTCGGGTAAAAGTTACACTTACACGTGCTCGATGTTAGTGTCGGGAATAAAAATACATACACGAAATGACGCGTAATTCGAGAAGAAGCTGTTACTAATTACGTCGAAGTACTTAGGCGCTCTTAACACGAGGCACATAGAGAAATTCATCAATCATATGTTTTGTGGGTGCTTGCACGTCTACGTACGTATGTTGGAATACCAAGAGTTGGATTTTTCGTACATCCTTTGGTTGTTTTGATCGTTTCCCAATTTGAATATCCGTTACGAGACGTAGAAAATTTATATACATCCGTTTGGCGAAATTTAATTAAATACGCGAACATCTATTCGGTTTTTCAACCGGATAAGAAACAAATAAAAATGCCAGAATACCTGGCCCGAGGCTGCATTTCTTTCGGTGGTGGAATACGCGGTGAAAAGAACACTTCCTTCTTTGGTTTATGTATTTTAGAGTTGCGCGTCAGAATCGCGTCTATTCTTTACGTTGACGACCGAAAGAGGGTAGAAATCGTACAATACCTGGATTATTCTCATAGAAATTCCTTTTTCTATTCTTTTCCCGATTTCCTCCTCCGTGGCGTATTTTTTTTTACAGCGACGTTTATGATATTGGAAAAAGCGAAGAAAAAAGGTAATTTTAATAACCGTTTACCTGAACGTTAGATATCGGTTTCGGCAACGAAGGCGAAAATTTTTCGCCGCTACGAAACCGTGAGAAAGTTGCGAGTGATAAGAGGAAATAGAGTCGTTTGAAAAGTGCACGACTTTTACGCTTCAGTGATATTTGGTCGGCTTATCTGAACTAAGGTGTTATGGTCAAATATCGTGGTAACTGGTTCGACTATCATTGATGCGGGTTCATTTACGTACTCTTCGGTGTAGGTGAATATGTAACGATTACGTTTCTTTTAAGGGTTTATCAAATTTTGTACCGTAGTATTGAAAACTTTCAAGAGCGTAGAGTGAAAACAAGTGCGATAGAGTTCATTAGCCTCGAAGTTCGTTATTTTCGTAGCTCTCTTGTTAGGGTTTTCGTATAGTAAAAAGATTTCTCAAACGTTAATATGATTTAACGACAGCCTAAACAAAGTACTTATTTACAAACGACTAAAATTACCATTGTCTCGGTTAGTAAAACGTGTAAAATAAGAATAGCGGGGGTATTCGGATGGTTAACCCGTAAGAGCATACAATTTCCAGTCATTAAACGGTATGTGTAACAGTTTAATATTATAAACGTGCAGTTTAATTACCACTGAACGAGTTAAATTCATCTCCCTATCCTCCTGAAGGTTAACCGGTCTATAGCGGAAATTATACTACGAGCGTACGCCGTCTGGCTTCACTATTTGGTTCAGTTTAATATGTTTTAATTTTAATTTACGCGTACGACAGTTAATACGTAAGAGTTGTCGCGTTTCGGCGTCGCTCGTCGTCATACGAGCTCCTCTGTGTGGTACGTCGGAGGTTGGACGTGCTGGGAGACCGCAACTAGAGCTAGTTCCGGAGATCTATTAGGTTTCCGAGTGCAAAATACCGCGTGGAGTTTACCCGCCGAATCGCCGAGGAGTCGCGGTGAGGGGATTAGGGTTCCAGAATATCCTGTCGTGTTCCATGTCTAAGGATAGTTTGATGATTCGATTTCGGGGTGGTAAATGGCAACACTGTAATTCATCGTCCTGTTGAAAGCAACGGAATGAGAATTAACGGGGAAAGTATGGGCAATTTTTGATATCGATTGAAGAAATTCATAAAATACCAAGTGATCAGAAATTTTGCTACGTTTTTCCTAAAATTACCCCTCCTCCCTCTTGAAATTAAATTAACTTTTCATTTTATCATCCAATTGAAAAATACTTCGAACGAAAAATCTGGCCAAAAGCAAAAAAATTTTATTTGAAGTATTTTTCGTCAGTTTCTTTTATCTACACAATACTCGATTTTTGCTTTCAAGGTCATTAAATTCAAAAATTCCTATTTTGCTGATGCCCAAAAGACTAAAATTTATCCGGGAAAGGGGGGAATAAATTATTCCCCAATCTGAACTTTTTATTTTGTTGCCCAATCGAAAAATACTTCAAACGAAAAATGTGGCCAAAAACATCAAAAGTAAATTTCATTTGAAGTGTTTTTCGTTTCAGTTCCTTTTGTCGACACAATGGTTAATTTTTGTTTTTAAGGCCTCTAAATTCAAAATTTTCTATTTTGCTATGTCCAAAATATTACTTCATCATGGTAAAATTCTTTAGAATTTAAAAAAAGATATAATTGAGTAAAATTCATTTTTTTAAAGAATTTTTAGATGTTTTATTCAATCTTTTTTGTAATAGAAATCGTAAAATTAGTAATTTAAACAGTAAAGAGAGGAATAAAAAAAATCTAGAACTAGAAGTGCTGTAGCTATGGGTCATCGTAATGCGAATAGTGAATTGAAAGTCATATAATGTGGAGGGGGGAGGTAGGAAGCTCATAAATCTTCGATTTGTCTAAAATTGTAAGAGGTATTGTTGACTTAAGAGTTGAAACCATCCAAAGAGAATTTATTCGTCCATGACTCTGACTCGTATGTACTTCAAATGTTGAAATTTGAGGGATTTTACTGCAAATAAAATTTTAAATTTATTCCAAAGGGAGGACTAAATCGAAAAATGCTTTAAATTAAAGTTGTTGCTAATACTTTTGGCTTCATTTCTTATTTGAAAAATTTTTGAATTAGATGATTTAGTAAAAAGTTGAGATAATTTATTCGTTATTTGCACGTCCTAGATCACAAATTGATCTTGAAATTGCTTCTTACTTGTAAATTAGAGTTTTTAATGCGATTATGCTAATTTTTGGTAGTGAAATGTACGCCTTTAATTTCAACATGCTTTTGAAATCACAAAAAAAGAGAAAGCGAGACCTCCAATGGGCATTTTCAAAAACGCCAACAAAAAAAATTCCATGAAAAATTGTAATAAAACTTCATCGTATCCCCCCTCCCCCTCTTTTTTTCCAATTTCACCTTTCTCCTCAATTTTTACAACATCTCGCGAAAATATTTCTCGGAAAATTCGCTTCGTCATGCGCCACACTTCTGAAGCACGTGCCAAAGAAGAAACCGCCCAAACAATTGAAAACCCAACAAATGAAATTAGTTACGTAACATCTCGTCAAAGCATCCTTTTTGCTCGCGATTCTGCAAAACCGCAAAATCAATGGAACCCGAATGATTTCGAATTTTCTAATTTAAAGGTCTATTTTCCATCCTCTTCACGACGTAACCTCACCTACCGCATCGCGACATCGCGTATTTAAATTACGATGGAAAAAGGTACTAAAAAGAAGAGCGACGAATAACAAAAGAATCCACACGACGGAACCACACAAAAGATCTCTCGCTGACATAAAGAATTAGCCGACGATAGGAAAAAAAAAATTAAATCGTTTTTTTTTTTACTAATTTATTCACGCGATATTTTCCCATTTTTTCGAACTGATAAGAAACTCGACGATTATCGGAATCTAAGTTGACTAGGACGAATTGAAGTAGAAGAACAGGGGGAAAAAAAAACGTAAAATACGGTGATCCTGTGTACGCGATGCCTAGGCGAACTCGCAGGGAAAATAAATTACCAACACAATAATAACAGATGGGTCGTAGGCAATGTTCACGGGTTTGTTATTTCTAACAAAAGCTAAAGAATTCCGGTTTTTTGAATTAGATTCAGTGAATTCTGAATTAAGTCCTATCCGAGGACTTTTGCCGCTTTAGGCGATTTTTACGTTAACGTATTTTTTTTCCTTTTTCGTGGTCGCTTTGAATAGAGAGCGATATGCGGAGAAATCATCGATGATGTTGGAGGGCTTCGATGCGAAATTTTTTCAACTCGTAACGAGATCTTTTGATGAAATTCGAACCTCCGACGTGAGGGTGCCGCGTTTCAAGGACTTACGATATGTTTGTTAGATTACGACGAAATAATGATGGCCATGTATGCCAACAATGATGATTTTTCAAATTTAATTAGATATTTGTCGGAGAATTTCCGGAATTGAGTTTTTGTTCGAGATACGCCGGTTAATTGGAGTTTTATAAGACGAATTCGTAATGTCGACTTTAAGGGTTGAAATTCCTCGGGTCCTTGGGAATTGTTTATTTTAGTAGTAGCCGCGAAAAATACCACGAATGTATATGTTAACTAATGGAATGTGTTATTTGTTTAGGGTGAAGTATCAAGAGTAAATCGCGTTCGAGGAGAGATAAAAAACAGAATCAGCATTTATTTTTGGCATGCGATGACAACATGAGTGCAGGAATACAGAGAAACGACACTCAACAATATTGCACCTTGGAAGACGCCTCGGTGAAATCGTTATCAAACAGTTATATGCAGTTTAGCCCAACAAGCTCGTCGGATTGGTGGTGCCCTATTAAATCAGGTGAATATACGCGCGAATTTTTTCCAAGTAGTAAGGAGAGGGATAGGGAATTTTTCGGCTTATCGGTGTAAAATCGACGCATATGTGTGAATATCGTGCACACATCTGAACATTAGGAGGATACGGTAGGGGAATAAAATAAGGGGATACGCACTCGACGTATTATACACAGAATCCAAGTACGCGACTATGGATGATATACCTGAAGTACGTATCCTCACGCACGAACCATATGTTGCACGTTGTTTTTCACTTATTTTTCTAAAACACCGCGTACGTCTCTGACGTCGCTTACGTTACGCCGAATATTTCTTTCGTACATTAAGATTTGGATGGCGTATTGAGCATATGGTGATAGTTTAAGTACACCGGAGAAAAAGAACACAGATGGGATCCGTCTGCTACGGTACCGCAAATGCTATACAAGGTATACCGTCTGTGGTACCGGGTTCCTTCACCTTTTACATACCCTTTTTAATATTTTCTTTTAGTTTTCTAAATAAATTAATCGTACGATCGCTAACTATTGGTATTTGTCCTAGAAGTCGGTTCGCCTAAAGACAGTTGGTCCTCGGATTCGGATAGCAGTCAGCAAACGATATGTAACGACGGTAGTATTCAAGATTTGCAAAGTCCTGATTACTTGAGTTCAACCACGGATGACTTAAATGGTACCAAAAAGAAGAAAAAAAGTAAAGATACTCCTGCTGTTAATAAACCGGCCCAAGTGGTCGCCAGACGTAACGCCAGAGAACGCCGCAGGGTGCAGGCGGTAAACGGAGCGTTTCAGAGACTTAGGAAAGTCGTACCAATCGAAGAAAATAAGTAAGTTTTATTTCCAACCTTGGAAATACTTAAGCGATGAGTTATTGAAAATGGAAATCATTCACAATGATAACAAACGTCTGTTAACGCGTTGTAAGATTTATGGCGAAATTCGACGATGTTTGGCAAATTTCGATACGCGAAAGGCGTTTCTATCTCGTGTAGTCTTTAATTTGTTATATTTATATTGTTGATGTATCGATACAGACGAAAAACGTCATTTTGTTATTTTAAATTATTACTATTAAAGCAGCTGCGTGTCGAATGTTTCCTTAAGCTACAACGCCGACCTGTTGTTAGTGTTGCATATATTAAATTATAAGGAAATTATTTTTTAATTGTTAAGACCACCTTCGCTAACGTTTTGTTATTTTGATTTTTTTTCGCAGAAGTAAACGAATGAGTAAAGTTAAAACCTTGCAATTAGCTATCGAATATATCAATCAGTTACAAGGATTGCTTCAACTTACCACTCATCATACAGTAAGTTTATATTTACCATAAAGATGAGATTTAGAGTACTCGATAACGTATTTTACAATATTAACAAACTTTTTTTTCATTTCTCAGAACGATGCCGATTTATTAGCTGATATATTTTCTGATTTCCAACAACAACAACACGTAAAATTAGAACCAAACGAATATACTACATTCAGAGTACCAACATCGTTTTATAGCCATTTAATCGGCGAAAATGGCGAAAATTGAATACCTAGTTCAACGAATTCTTCCTTATGGCGTATTCAAAGGAAACAGAGCAATTACATGAAAAATGTCAAAAGTTTAAAACAACGCACAACGTAATTGGTGCTTTCAAATATGTGCCTTTATTTGTTATTTGCATTTATATTCTATAGTTATGTTTTTTACGACCTTTTTTTTTACGGGAAAAAAAACAAAAAAAACACTGCATCAGTATTGAAATATGCACGTAGGAAGAGTTGATTTTTGATCGAATTTAATTTTATGTGTAAATTATTAAAATACGTCTAGTCATTTATATTATGATTTATTTCAACATATATCATATTTTTTTGTTATAAATTTTTATGTAGGTATTTTTTTATTTTTGTATTTTGATTTGTTATATCGATAAAAGAAATCGTTAAGCGTAAAAGAATTAGTATCTTAATGTTAATATTTTAAGATAGAATTCAATAATTCATCTACTTAAATTCGCGGCTGAAAAAATTTTTCAACTTACTCAGGTGTATCAAAATTGTAGTTCCTATGTACATTTACAGCAAAAAATTGTTTTAATTTTTTTCACGTTCTGCATCCTGTAATTATTATTCGGCGCGTGGATCAATTTATAAAACATGGTTTATTAGTGAAATGTACGAAACACAGCGTTATGTTAAATTTAAACGATATGGGTACCATCATGTTTATTATGCAGAATTTTTAATCTGGTTAAATTTAACGTGCAAAAAATTTCGCAGTAATTTTCCCCCTGTTGAAGATGTTTTGTTTTTATTTTGTTGATTGTTTATTCCAAAGTTCCCCGTGTACATAACGTTACTGTGATTTTGTTTAAAGTAAATGTATCGAATACCTCGGTTTGTAATCGTAGCAAACTTGTATGTCTCAGGAAAGAACATAATTTGTTTTCATTGTTGATTAGTATTTAAGTTTTTGGTATGTTCAGGGTTATTATGTAACAGATCTCTGGAGTTATCGCTTCGTTTGTTTTGATTTTGTATCTGGATTTGTTCTCGAATTCGAATCAATATTTGTTCATATAGATCATAAACTGTTGTTTAAATATTTAAGAAGGTATTTAAAGTAGCAACATTTCATTTTTTCTGAATAAGTCAGTATTTAATTGAATTCAGATTTCAATTGTAAGTTTCAGATTTCATTCATCATAAGATTCGTTAATCATTATTAATTTTTTTTGTACTTAATGTTGTATGTGCTTGCTCATTTTTATCAATCTATTCTTATAATCATGAAATTTAGTAATTCGCAAAAATAAAGTAAACAAATTCATAAAAAATAATTTCATAACGCTACGCAGTTCATGTAAAAAGCGAAAATAAAAAAACGTTGATAATTTAATTTTAATTTGTTTAAATGGCAAACTTGTACTATCAATAGCAACGCGTAATTACGTTCTTCTTGTAATGATTTGTTCATTAGTTCGAGCGACGATATCGAATCTCGTCACAGAATCTATTGAACGAATCGTTCATTTCATATTTTATGAACTGACCATTATTTACAACTTTCAAGCACATCTAACAAAATGGAAGTTTCGGATTAAATTAATTTCTCGCGCCACTTTTGTCTTTAGTTTTTCGACTAATTAATTAATTAGTCTTTATTGATTACGTTAATTACGGTGTTATGTTCTGCTACTACAAATCCTGAAATCCATGATTTAAGGTTAGTGAATTTTTTAGTGTTATTTGAATTACAAAACCAAATTTGCCTTTACAACCTAAGTACCTCATGTTGATGGTTTAAGTAATGTCTTTTTAAAGCAAATATTTTCCATATTTTTATTCTATTCTTGAAAAGATACAATTTTGAAAGGATTCTTATCTATCACGATACATTTATTTTAAATCTGGAAATGATTGATCCGGCTGATGATTGTTTGCGTTTGTATGATTGTTACGTTAGACATTTCCTATTATTATATTTCCACGTTGGTACTTGAAAAAAGGTGATATTTTACTGCATAGTTTTCATTTGCTCAGGTTTTTAAAATTACTATGTAAACACGAAATTCTTTCTAGTGATCTCGATTTTTATAAGATCGTCATTTTATTTGAAAAAAAATCATTCCAAAGGAATTATCAGGGAAAAGTATTACATACTGTAATATTTTTGTTATAGTAGCTTAATTTCTTGTATTTATGTATAAAATTGTTAGCAAATGTAAACAATGTATGTATATTCTTGTTAATGTGGACAATTTTTAGAAATATATCATTACTTTGAATATGATTATCATTTCAATTACAATTTTTTCAGGGTCGTGTCTCCGTCTTTGGAACCTATCGAATGTGATAACGAATTTTTCTCGAATCACTGCGATATTTTTTTTCGACAGACTAGGATATGTAACTGCTGTAACGAATTAATATTATTCAATGCGGTTTCACGATGTTAAATTTTCAAACACGGAAAAGTATACGAAGGTAAATTTATTAAAATTGCGGTAATTACAGAAGCGTGAAGATTAACTGAACCGAATACTAGACGCATTATCTAATAAGCCGTATTGTAATCGAATTGTATTTGTCGCGAGGTATTGAACCAATAATAGTGTAATCTGCGAATTATGTAATGAAATTTTTTGCCTCTTCTGGATGAGGAATTACTGCATAGTTTTTTCGATGTTGGATGATGGTTCAATGAACACAAACTCTCGTTTATCATCTTGATAATTTATCAGGTAACTAAATGACCATGTGGTAATTTGTCTCGTTGATTCGTTGATATTTTAAATTATGCTTTTAATTTCTGCGTCTTATTTCAATAGAGAAGCTAAAATGAGTAATTGAAATATCTCGAGATTGCATTTATTAAACATGCAATTTTTCTATCAAGGTGGTTACAAGGTTGTTTTATTTTTTAAACTGAAGATGTAACACAAATTACGACCTTAACGAAAATACTTATTCGACAAAAATTTCTCAAAGATGAATTCACGTACAATACAATTCGGCAAATATGATTGTTGATTCTATGACGATGGTACAAATTATTGAAGTATTAGTCACCTGTGTACTTCCCTTGTTTGTTAATTTCTGTTGAATATGGATTTCTAACTATGTAAAATATTTTGTTCGCAGATTATGAATTAGTGAATTTTTCGCGGGTCGCTGAAGCAAATCTCGAAAAGTAAGTTTTCTTGTAGAATCCGTTAACAGAAAAGTCGCACGTGTGTCAGAGAGTTAAGCGTTTTGAACAGGATATGTAATATTATACTCAAGTGGCGAAAGGATATTACTTATTTGGGAGTGAATAGATTGTGAGCTGGACCAAACAAAACGGCGGACCGGATATTTTATTTGTTATTTCCGACATTCTATATTAATGACCATGTCCGCTTTATTTATTCTTATAAAATTAAATGATATTTTAAGTGCAATGGATACCGCTGATCAAATCATAATGCTATTAAATTTATGAGAATTTTAATCATCTTTATTATGGTGATACAGCACGTAATGGAAATTTCGCTCTATTCAAGAGTAAATATTTTGGAACTGGGCAGTAGCCGGTGTGTCGTGTCGTGCTTTAACTTCGGCCGTTCGAATATACGAAAACTTGGATTTTTTTTTCAACTTGTGGGAAGGTGTTATTCAATGAGGAATGCAGTGATTGCCATTCGGTATGTTATTAATGTTTTAAAATATTTATTCTTAAGGAAGATGCGCTTGTTTTCTGTATTGAAGGAAATGAGACGTAGAAGTGTGATTTATTTAAATGAATTGCTTCTAGTGGGCATTACCTGATCCTGACTCGCACTTAATTTTCACAATTCTTCATCAGAATTCATCTTATTTTTATCCCTTCGACCATTAATTAAAAGTTTCATCGGTTAGTTGCCCGAAAAAAGAATATAAAGAATAAATTTCGACGATGTTGATATTCATTTTTCAACAATAATGTTTCCTTAAATTCACTGAATTCGCTGAATTGGCATCAGGAGTTTTGAAGTCGTATATATGTTGAGTTTTGATCAATTTTAACTGACTAAATTAATAAGTTCATTTCAATGTGAATTTATTTTTGAATTTTATTGAATTTTTCGGTGGCTTGATTGGAACAAATTCAATTCCTACATTTATCAAGGAAATTGTTTCTTGTTTATTGATTTTACTACATTTTTAAATGTGTTTCTACTTGTTATTTTTAAATTTGACTATATTTTGCAATTTTTTTTTCTTTTTAATTTTGTGATGAAGTTTTAAACTCTTTGATCAATATTTAGTTCAATCTTATGTTACTTTTTCTTTAGAACAATTTGATTAAACTACTCCACTTTAAAATCACTTTTTCAAATTTATTATCAAAAGTAAAAATAAAAATCACCATTAATAAAACAAATACAATTGAATAATAAAAAAATTATTATTTAAATAAATTATTTCATGAAAAAATTGAAATAAAAATTGAAGTTAATGTAAATATAATACTGAATTTATCAAAAAAAAGAACAAAAATTTTAATAAATTTTAAAAACAGTTGATAAAATAATTTTATTTAAAAAATCCATTTCCATACGTTTGTTGTTTTTTAGTGATTTTTTATTTGGAAAAATATTTGCAAGTTTTCATTTGTCATTTTGAATATTTTAAGTTGTTTGGTTTTCATTTTGAAATGTACTTTTGGTTTACTTGAATTTGTCCGTTTACTTTTTGTGGATTCCATTTTTCAGGGTTTACTTTTTTAATATTTTGGATTTGAAAATTAAAATCCTTAAAAGATTGAAGAATTCGTGCAAAATAATTGAAAAAATTTGATCAAGTATTTTTTTTATCTTTTAAAATTGATTCATTTATACTGATTTCTTTGAATTATTGTAAATTTCTTGTTAAATAAAATGAAATTTCAATAAAGTTCTATATTTGAGGTTCTCACAGTTTTTTGTGTAATTTAAAAGCAAAAATAAACGAAGTAAAAATGAGGTCGAAATAGCATTATTATTTGAAAAGATTTTCTAAACAATCATTAAAGCCTGAAATAAGGACAAAAAATAAAAACATAAAAATATCTTTTATTAAAAACGAAGTAACATTGAAATTATTTCAGCATGTTTTTGTAGCTAATTAAAGAGACTCTGTGGTGATTTAATATTATTCTTGCATTTTGCAGTTTAAAAAGAAAGTTAGTTACACATTGTTAAAGAATTGTTTGAAAAAACTGAATTTTTCTTATCTTTACCTATTTAATTGTTTTTTTTATTCAACTTGAATTTTGAAGTATTGAAAGTATTGCAGTGAACTATTTTATTTACTGAAGCAGTTTCTTGATATTTTGAAAGTTCAATAGTTTCTTCGCGTTCCTTTACTGATTATTTATCTTTGTGAATTGTGATATTAATTTTTCTTGCCGATTCGATTGTTTTGATGGAAAATGAGTAAATTGTTATATTTTTTTCATAATTCGGGATTTTTTTTTTTTTTAATTCGATTATCAAAATACGGCAAATTTTTTTGATTTTTCCGTTTGACATTTATTGGTTCCATTTTCTTATATTTTTTTCATCTCATTTAATTTGCATCATGATGTTTCCACGTATTTTGTATAAAATTTGCGTATTCTATTTAAATCTCGAAGCTTAAGTACTCAATTTATAACTGTTTTTTTAATAGTGTTTACTTATTTGTTGAATTCGATAAGCGAAATGCTTAGTAGCACATTTAATGCTCTAATACTCGGAATCAATGCTTATTTAATTAACTACCGTACGAACGGCGGCGTTTCTCGGCAACGAAGAAATTAATTCGAAGCGTGGAAATCTTCTTGAAAATTCGTACAATGTGTTAATCAGAATAAACGAAGAGTAAAATTTCATTCGAGGAAATGCACCGGATTTGCGGTTACTTTCTGTTTTTTTTTAGCGTTCTTTAGAAACGAAAAGTAATTACGGTTTTACGCGTGTATTCCAATCGGTTGTCCAATGTTGTAACAAACAATCGAACGAAAGATGTACGAAGCACGCGAGCTGGATTCGAGTCGAAGCGAGTGGACGAGGAAGAGACGGAGAAAAATCAGCGTTAATATTGGGCTAATTAAAATTAAGCAGAACGTAATGATATTTCCGTTGTATCAATATACCGCTCAAGTGATCACGTTACGCAGTTGGCGATTTTAATTTAGACTCTGGAAGAAGCGTAATTTTGACCTAATTATTAACACGAAACTCGTAGACGAATTCGGGAATAGGTTGAGCCTGTGCAGGAGTAAGAGAGAGGTGTAACACGGGTGCTATTCGGAAGAAAAGGTAAATGAGTTGTTTTTACAGAATAGTTAGGCTATAAAGAAAGATATAGGTGAGCCGGTGGTTATGCAATGTTACCGGCGTCGTAATGAGGATAGGAGGTTGTTCGACTTATTGAGGTATACTACTGTGACGTAATATTACGTCATTGATAAGGGAAAGCTGTTCCGGACGCACTTTGTAAAACTTATATACCTCTTCGTAAGTTTTGACGTAATACTCTTCCGCCCTTTGAGTGTGTTTTTTCGTAAGTCTATCGCCTCTTTCTTGTGGTTTTTTTGGGAGGAAATTTTTTAATTTTGAAATCCTCAGGGATGCATCTGATGCGAGGAACGAGTCAGGAATGAGGCTAACGGAGTTGACTTAATCGTAAGTCTGGTTTGGTGTTACATTGTCGCGGCGTGGTTGCGAAAAAGGAAATATTTTATGGGCTTATGCGACGAGCGTTTCGGAAATTCACCTGATTACCTTGCTCGATTTCGAGGCGATTGTGAAGCTCGTGTTGCGTTTTCGGTCATTGGCCGATTAGGTAAATTTTCGGGACAGAAGGTTTCGTTGTCGCCATTGACTGAAGATTTGCATAGTTTTGAATTCATTAACGTGATTGTTCGGTGTTGGTTTTAGAAAAGTCGTGGTTTGTAGTTTGATAGATTTTTCAGAATATCGAATTATTTGATGACTAGAGATGTAACATGTGAAGAAGAATTAAATGGGAAAAAATCAAGGAGCATAGATCACTGACCCGCTGACTAATGAATTTCTTCGAAAATAACTCGAGATAAAAACGATATGGAAAATAGCGGAAACGAGAACAAGTTGATATTTCGCTGAAGTGTAAATTCTGCCTCATCATGACCTTTAAGAGCTCTTTCGAAGAATTGTAATTACTCCAGCTAGCAGTTTTTCGCCGTCGCAATGAAGAAATTCGCCGGTATAGCGTAATGAACGTCTGAGAATCATATACGATGGCGAAAATGCACCGCGTACTCGTTACTGATAAGAAAAAAAAAATTGAAATCAGCGTAAAAGCGCTGACTCACGGTGGACCTCGACGGCGCTGGTAATCGGGTATCGCGAATACGAGCATAACACCAGAGACGCGGTAAAATAACGTATTTTTCGCCTCCGTATAGCGCGAATAATTACGTTAGCGACGATAATTAGGAGGAGCGGAATGGAGTTATGGAATTGCCGGTCAGTAGGACAGTGAAAGTGTTTTTTTTTACCGCACCATTTAACGCGCGTATGGTGCTTTTACAATCTCGCCTCAGAACGCGGCGGCCACCGCTGCTGTTACACGATGGTACATTGCACAATATTGTTAAGAGGTGAACTCGACTCAATGGTTCCTCCGGGAAGCGCTCTACAAGAAACGCCGCGTCTATTATACAATCTTTTTCGACTTGGTTTAGGTGGCGTTTACAAGGCGCCTGAGTCGTGGATGGTGTGCGCGATTTGCAGCGGCGGATGAGATTGGGAGGAATCGGTTCAGGGGAGATTGCGAAGTAGGTGGAGATGAGGTGATGGAGATTTTAATCGATGATTTCCGTCGGAGTATTTGTTCGCTGTGATCTATGATGGGATTGGTGCTTGGTGATGGGTCCTTTTTTGATGATGGTTAATTATCGATTTGCAGAAGTGGATTTATTTCTTTTAACGCTGAAATATCGCGGATTTGAAAATGATTGGGGTGCTGCGTTAATAAGTTATTAGCTGAAGTATCCTATTTAGTTGAAAATTGAGTGATTTTTCATTGTGTGGTCTTCAAGTCGAGAATAAATGGATTTACGAAAAAATTCACAATAACTGAAAATATTCCTTATAAAATTTCTTACAAATCATGTCCTTGCACAATTTTCAGTTTTCCATGAAAGAAGCTGTTCAAGTCGATTTCAAGCACACTTTTCTCACCAGCGTTGCATTTTCCGTAAAAAGTATTTCTATGATAATTTGCGAGGAATTTGATGAAGAAAATTTTTAATCATCGTTGATAGATTTTTGATAAAGTTTTTCCCCAAAATCTTAGTCTCGTTGAAATCGGCGAAGAGAACTGTTACGTTGGAAATTTACTTATAAAATCGTGTTTTTTCGTGCTCAATCCGTGATTTCTCCAGTCTTTTGAAAATAAAAACAAAAGTTTATATATGTTTGAAATCCTCTCAAAAAATGCGAACTTTTTTATTCGAACTATTTTTTGATTGATGAATCATCCGAGATGCAAATTCGCGCTGAGATGCTTCGTATCATTTTCAATTGTCAAACTTTGTACTTTAAAGACACTTATGATTATTGCGATATCAAACAAGGTAAAATTTGTGTTCAAATATCAAAAAATTTTACATTCCAAGTCATGAACTATGATCTTTTCTCTTTTTAAAAAAGAAGTTACACGAGCTCAATGTCCATAATTTTGGAAATTCGCCTCAATAAGGAAACTTCGAATTTGATAAGTTTTAAAAATTTTCTTGGGAATTTTCGGAGTACAATCCAATAACTTTATATTTTAAAAATACGTCGTTTTTGTTTTAAAAAATATTCTCAGATATTATTACGTTTTTGAAAGAATTTGTAAGCGTTAAAAATTTTTTTCTAACGCAATAAAATTTTGAAAAAAAATTTTAAACGTCTTTCTTCAACTTTTGTTTAATTTTGAACAATTTTCGAACGATCTCATTTTAAAAATGTTATTGATTTTTCATACCAAAACATTTTCAAGATTTTTCTGCAGGGGAAAGGAGGGGGGTACTTTTTGTTTACGTCACGATAATTAAAAATGGTGAAAATTAATTTTTTTTTCATTTTGACCAAAAATGTGCAATTTTTATCAGTGTTGTTTTCTTTTTGCCTGTAAACAGCGAATTGCGTTTTAAAAAAAGTTGAAGGTTGTGGAAATTGCATATTTTTTGGACAAAATGTAATTACATAAATGGACAAAAAAATCCCCCCTCGCTCCTCCTCACTTCCGCGGAAAAATTGGTCTAAAAAAAACTAAAATTTATGCTTGAAAATTTTTCACGAATTGAAAACTCTGTATTCAAACAGTGAAATTCTTTTTCTCCAAAACAACTTCTCAATGAATTCTTGAAAAAAAATTGTAAATGGAAAATTTTGGGGAAGTGAATAGTGGAAAAAATATTGCTGCTGTTCGGAAATAGAATTATCAACAGAAATAGTATAAATGGAATTCCGAGAAAACTCGTTAACTGCTTATTGCTTTGTTTTTCTTTTTATTAGAAACCATTTTGTCAGCAAAAATTGCTTACCTTTCATCTACGATGTTGATGGTTATGATTTGAAATGTTGAGGAATTTTTTTAATATTCATGTTGGTTCAGTGGCGTAGCTGGAATTGATTTAAAGAGGGAAGGGGATTAGTTTGAACCAAAAAAAAAATTATTACACCCTTTTTTTTGGCGTAGGACGTAGGAAGGACGAAGGGTGGTATATAATACCATTCACTGAAAAATGAACAATTTATAGTAATTTTCTATTATTTCTTAGTGGAATTATTAAATATGTAAATTTTAGGCATATCACTGAAATATTTTTAAATTTTTTTTAAATTTCTGAGGCAACCATTCCCCTTTCCTATGACTGTGCTACTATGTTAGATGTTGGTATGTTTGGCTTTTTTTTTAGAAGGAATTTTTCACAAAGTAACCTTGAAAAATTCTGACTGAGAATTAAACGAGTTCGAAGTTCTGAAAAACCTCTGAAAAACCCATTTAAAAAATAGCTGCAACTTGTTACTTGTTAAAACATAAATTTAAAGTCATATACACGTAAAATATCCTTTCTTCGAACGCTTCGAGCGTGTAGCTTTTTCGCTGAAAGTTCTCAGTTTATAGCGTCTCTCATTTGAAGCATGAAAATAACGTACATGAGACGTCGTCAAATTAGGTACGTTTCGATTACCACAACCTCCTCGATGCTGAAAATTATATAACCTTATCGAATTCTTCCTCCCTTAACCGCAATCTAATAGTATACAATTATACGAAATACGAAAAAAAAAACTCCAACGAAGACGAAACCGCTTCCACGAAACAATTCACTTTACAAACATCATTTCCACAATTCCTAAAGTGGTTTAAGGTTGACAATTAAAAACATACACCATGAAGGACTCCATTACTTCCTAGTTACATAAACGCGTAACACGAATTATTTCAATACCTAATCACCATATATACGCCAACGTGCGTAAAATCCTACTCCCTTGTGAGGGGATGCGAACGCAGAGGAGAGCACCTGTTCGCGTATGCATAATTAACCCAGCGCTCGATTCAACTTGCTTTTTCGCTACGCTTTATCGTCGCGTTTACGCGAACGTATCTAGGAGAGAAAAATAAGAACAAAGCGTTATTAATAACGAGGAAATGGGTGAACCGGCGCGGCGTTAGCTTTATGCGATAATGTAGACGAAACAAGACACAGAAATAACGCGAAATCCGACGAATTGTATAATCGAAGGGGGGAACCGTCGACGAATCTCAGACTCGACGTAATCGTAACTCGTTTTTTTAACGCAATATTTTAGTAATTTTAAATACCTCGTTTTGTAATACGATTCACATTGACGGGTACAGATACCGGTACGTTATTGGGATGTGACTCCACCACGTCCCCGGTCTATCAAGAGCACCTGATTTATTCGCATCGGAATGCAGAACTTTACGCAGGATGTAGGTCGTAAAATGATACCGATTATCAGATAAATATTTCTTTTTCCTTTCATCATAGTGATGCGATTTTTTTCACAATTACGGATACCGAGAGACGAGATTATTAAATTACCGAGGTCTTAGGTCTATTTTTATTTCGATATTATGCGTCATTTTACGTCGAATCAGCACGAAGCTGGGTGATGGGGTTGTTGACTCTTTTTTTTCATTTTTTATTCGCGCACAGGCAGAAGCCATCAAATGATGAATGATGTAAAGTGAAGGTTTGTGTGAGATTTTCATTAGGAATTTGGTGATTTGAAATTTTCCAAGATGGCGGACATTTTTATGCCAGGTAGTGGCTCAAAGCTGCACTAACGGATTTTTGGGTAATCCGAAATGGCTCCATAAAAAAATCTATTCAGTGGGTTACCTCATTCTACAACCATGAGATCAATTTCGGGCCAGATCGACCTACAAGAGAACCTCTTAAGGTGACCGGTTCGGATCAGAACGAGAATTGGAGTTTTGGAAAAGCATGTCAAATTTTTCGATGTTTGGCGAATTTCTAAAAATTGAAAATTACGAAATTTTAATTAAAAAAAAAGTTTATCTGGAAAAATAATTTTAAATTGCGCAAAAAATATTTTCCTCCTAATTCGGACCCACTGAATCCGAAAATCGCGTTGTCTAGCCGTTCTGGAGCCTCCAGCGCGATTTTCATTTTTCTCCTGAAATTTTGAAATGCTTGAGAAGACGTTCATATGAAATTGGGCAGCTTAAAACTTGGTTTCCTTCTATTCTCGACCTACTCAACCGACTTGACCACATTTTCGGGAAATTCCAGCCGGTCACCTCGAGTGGGATTTCTTGGATAAGCTTTTCTATGATAATATAAAAATTACGAACTTGAAAATATCTCATTTTTTCGTTAATTCAAGTAAACGTCGACGGTGTACGGATTTTTTTAAATTTGTAATAATTATTTTATCGTAGAAAAGCTCATCCAAAATAACCCACTCGAGGTGACCAGCTGGAATTTTCTGGAAATGAGGTCAAGTCAGTTGGGTAGGTCGAGAATGAAATGAACTAAATTTTTAACCGCCCTATCTCATATGGACGTCTTCTGGAGCGTTTCGAAATTTCTGGAGAAAAGATGAAATCACGCTGGTGGCTCCAGAATTGCTCGGCTATGCGATATTCGAATTCGGCGGGTCCGAATTAGGTGGGAAATCATTTTTTTGTCGATTCAAGTCTGCATCGACGATGTGCTGGAATTTTCTTGATTTCGTAATACATAATTTACTGCGAAAAAACTGGTCCAGGAAAACCCACTCGAGGTGACCGACTGGAATTTTCCGGAAATGCGGTCAAGTCGGTTGGATAGATTGAGAATAGGAGGAAACCAAATTTTTGACTATCCAATCTTATATGGACGTCTTCTGGAATATTTAAAAATTTCTGGAAAAAGATAAAAATCGCGCTAGAGGCTCCAGAACGGCTCAGCAATGCGATTTTCAGATTCAGTGGGTCCGAATTAAGGGGAGGGGAATATTTTCGCGGGATTTAAAACTATTTTTCCAGATTAACTTCTTTTTTAATTATTTATTTTTAATTGAAATTTCGTAATTTTCAATTTTAAAAAATTCGCCAAAAATCGAAAAATCAACTTGAACAGCTGAAATGTTGGTTTTGAGGGGTTTTGGCATGCCCTTTCCAAAAATACATCTCCAGTTCAAATCCGAGCAAATCACATCGAGAGGTTCCCTTGTTCCTCTGCTATGAATTATGAGATTTTTTCAAATTTACCTATTGATTTTTTGTTCAACATTAAACTCTCTTCGGCCGATGCTGATCTTCTCCATCACAAAAAATCCGATGATATATTCCTGGCGCCAATCCATTTTCCATTTTATCCAACGTCTTCATCTTTTCATTAGATATCCCGTGCATTCAACGTACACCAGACTATTTCACATCCCAGGAATAACTCAATTATACATCTCGAGTAACTTATCTAATTCCGCAATTGTTTCCATTCAAAGATAAACCTAAAGATTCGCGAATTAATGCAACTAGTGCGATTTACATTCGAGCTACGAGCAGTAGCTGGGTCACGACCCACGAGTGTGGTAGGCAACTAGGCATCTAGGCAATACGCGAGGGCGTAGGTTACCATGTCACAGAGAATTTGCAATTCTCATCGAGATTAAAAATAGATGCACGAGATTGAAACGCATCATCGTCCCTGAAGACGAGAATGATTGATGTAGACTAGGAAATGAAATCGGTCATTAAAACCCATCGGACTCTTCAGCAGTTCAGCACCAAATTATACACGATTTCACGACGTTCGTAATTAAGCTATGAGCATTTCCTTCATCACCTTTCGAGAAAGTACCCAAAGCGTCGAGGCAATTCAGTTTTTCGCTTTTCCTTCGTCCAGTTCTCCAGTAGTAGATGAGCGGAGTCCGATGGCGGCGTTAATTAAGATCGAATTACAAAATAGTATACGCGCGAGCCAAAACTTGACGGCGCGGGTTCAATAACCTAAATTATTAACTCTTTAGTTACAATATTCACCGAATTAGTCTTCTTTTCGTATATCACCCGCATAATTATAAACGCCACTTATTCGTATTTCATATAACAAACCCTAGATGAATCAGATCGCTAATGAAGATAATTAAATTTTCATTTATTAATTAAAAAATACAGCGTAGTTTCCAACTTTTCTTTTTCTGGCTTCGGTTGAATTTTCTTTAAAATATACTTGTAATGAAAGATTTATGTGCAAGAATAATGCCATTCAAACTTTAAGACTGTAGAAAGCTCCGCAAAGGATTTTTCTCGTTGATTTTGAGTGTTTGGGTTAGATTTTTTTATGTCATAAATAAATAATATATTAATATGCTGGGTATCTCCTTTTCGAGGTATTTATATAAGATATAACTTTCGAGTTTTTTTTTCTTTTTGTTCCCAAATCTCGTTAATTTATGCAATTTTTCCTTCAAAATTCATCATATTTAGGTGACAAATCTGAATCCGAGTTTATTGTGAATCGATTAAGCCATCTTTGTTTAAAAAAGATTTATTAGAATTTAAAAATCAACGTAATTTTAAATAAAAAATTTTTGTGCGTAGTTCTGCGAGTGTTCTCGTTACAATTTACCATTTTCCTTATTTGGTTACTTTACGAAAATTTTTTGGTGATTTTTTTCATAATTTTTGCACCGTTTTTTGGTTCCTTTTTGTCAGTTTTATGCATTTTTCAACGATTTTGTAATTTTTTAAATTTTATGTTAATTTTTTGCATTCTCTTGGATTTTTTTTGTCATTTTTACTTTGTTTTTTGATTATTTTTTCGTTAGCTACTACGTATTTTTCAAATTTTTTGTTGATTTTGTGCTTTTTTTGGTGATTTCTCTTCTTTTATCATTTTTACCCTAGTTTTTTCGACTTTTTGCGTTTTCTTGGAATTCAATTTTTCGTTTTTTGCAATTTTCATGCTGTTTAATTTTTTTTTATTTGTTTCTATTCATTTTTTTAACAACTTTGTTAAAATTTTTGTTGATTTTTTGCATTTCCTTGAAATTTTTTTTCGTTAATTTTTTTTCATCATTTTTGCCCTGATTTTTGGTTATTTTTTGTTAGTTTTTATGCATTTTTTGGAATTTATTTGATGAATTTTCTGTTTATTTCATTTTTACGGTGATTTTTGGTTTTTTTTTGTTTGTTTTTATTCATTTTTTAACAACTTTGTTTAAATTTTTTGTTAATTTTTTGCATGTTTCGGAATTTTTTTGGTGAATTTTCTTTTTGTATCCGTTTTAAACCATTTTTTGGTTATTTTTTTGTTAGTTTTCATACATTTTTCAACAATTTTAGATATTCTTCAAATTTTGTGTTGATTTTTTGTAGTTTTTTTTAATCTTTATTTTTGGTTATTTTTCAACAATTTTCTTAACAGAGGAAATTTACTAGTTGCAAATCTGAATTGAAGTAGCTTACATAATTTATGAACTTTCAATGATTTGAAAAAACTTGTGGCTGACTAATTCCGTCTTCGAAAAAGAAATTGTCAACAAATCTCTAAAAATAAACATTTTGAAAAAATGCAAAAATTAAGGGAATAATCACAAAATTATTATAGGAAAAATGAATAAAAACAAACAAGATGCAAAATCCAAAAAATTATCAATAAATGATCAAAAATAAGGAAAATGATAAATTGTAGCAAAAAGGGCGGAACTAAAATCACCCATTTTTTTGAATTCTGATCAAAATGTTTTTTAAACAAAATTAACAATGACGTAATCGATTCACAATAAACTCGAACTCGTGACATTCATCCTGTCGATTGTGACATTTGACTGTGAAATTTTTTTTCTATTTAATTTCCCTGGGATTTTCCCCGTTTAGGTGAATTTTCTGATTCATGTGAAGTCATTAATCAGCAGTACCAATGAGGAGGCTAATCAAGTCATGTCGGTTTCAAATGAATCAGTTAATTTCCTTTATTGAACAAATCGCGGCCTATTGAGTTGAAATTCTCACTTAGTTGACTCAGTATTTCTAAAATTGAATCTTTTTTGTCTTGAAGAAATTTTTGCTGCGCCATTCGCGAATATCGTTTTTTATCGACATAATCGCTTTAAAAAATTTCGGTAATTTGTGCAAATTCATGTCCCCCTTACTCCCCTTCTTGTAAAACGTTTCCTCTCGTTTATGTTATCTGTAGATTTTGAATTTAAGACTCGTTAAGGAAGGAAAGGAAAAGTTATCGGAAAATCCAACGGGAACCTCGGGTCTCGAGTCGTCTTAACATGTCGCGTTCTCCCCGGAAACCTACTCGCGTCCAAAATGGTCATCGCAAATTTGAATATTACAACGTTGGCGTCGAAAAAAATTTCGTTTTGTTATTTAAATCACGACGAGTAGGCCGCCAAGCGTACTGCGGATCGACCTGTAACGCGTCGTATTGAATCGAAACTCCGATATTCCGGTCTTTCCGTGTTACCGCAGAAACGTGCGCGTTACCGACTTCCCCGTCCCGTCGCCGCGGATCCGTCGATGGTCGTCGGCGGCGTCCGCGTCTTACAACGTTTAGTGGTTTTCGCAGCGTCAGACCGTTTTGTCGCGTCCCGGCGCTTATCGGTTTGTACGATAACGATAATTTTTTGCCTTCTTATTTTTTGATCGGCGCGATTGTTTTTAATTTACTCGTGATTAGTTTATTTTAATCGGCTGATTTAGTTTTGAGAATTTTTTCGTCGGTTTCGAGATATTTGTTTAACTGTTCGACTATTTTGCATTATTCGAGCGAGTTCACGAACTGTCTTCGGGTGTTTTTTGTTTTGGATTTGTGTATATGGTTCGTTGACCAGTAAGTAAATGTTTTTATTTTTGGAAATATTCACCCGTTGTCGATGACCTCTATTTTGGTATGTTTCTATCGGTATATCGAACTGTTGCAAATTCGTCGAGATGTGAGTAAACAAAAGGAATGTGATAGAAAATTTTCCATTTCAGAACAGATGTTTTTGGTAGATGTGAATCGTGTATGTGAGAATGTTTACAAGGCATCTATGACGTATTGCGAAGCTGTAAGGAGAAGTCTTAAAGATGCTCGAGCTCAATGAACCATTAAAAGAAGACCTTTTTAAATCAAAAGACACTTTGACCAGAGGAGTATTCCATTAGTATCCTCATGAGAACCAACCTTAACGTCCTTAACTAAGAACTTTCCTTTTGATTCGTTCACGATCCTTTATCTCGATAATTTAAACGTCGTTTATTCATCTCGAAATGTTGAAGTGTCGACGATGGAGGGAAATTCAACGAAATGCTCGTTATGCATTGGAAAATTTCCTCGTCTTTTGAAATATCGACGTTTAGGTATTTTATATGCAGGAAATCTCATCGAACGGTGTTGTCGAGGTCAGATTTTTGTTTGGTTCTACGAGATAGCGAGATAAGGTCGATGCAGCTAGATAACTCGATTTTTTTTCTTCTTTCCATAAAATATTTATTCGAAAAAACGTTCTTGTTTACTATTCCGGTTATGTAGTGAATTGATTACGTTGATTTTTTTTTTGTTTTCGTCGAATTTTTTACCATTTTAAATGACGAGTATCGGTGTAGGTTAGTGATGGCGGTTTTTAACGAGGTGATTATACGAAGCTGTGATGAGGGGTGGGGGGGTGAATGGTTGATGAACGAGAGCGATGGGTATTTCAAAGGTGGAAAAGTTGGGAATTTTTTCAAAGAAAGATTATTTCTGAAGATATTTTAGAGAAATTTTTCAAAGAAATTTTTCCAGAAATATGTAGTTTTTTGGGCTTATGAATATTTTCGAAAATTAATTCAATGATTCATTTCGAAATCACACGAAAGTGTTGGAAAAAAATGTAATATTGCAATAGTATAAAATTTATTATTTCAAGAAAAACGATACTACGAAAATTCATGAATTTTTTGATAATTCTTCCCGAATGATTTCAAAATGGCGCCGAAGAAAATGTAATTCCGGAAAATTGGCGAGGTTTTTCTGTAAAAAAATTTCAAACGCTTTGTTCGTGTTTATCTTATCTTATCGAATTTACATAGCAACTCGACGAAAACCAACGCGTATTGATTTTTATCAAAATAATCGATCGATTTTTTTGCGTTCTATAAATTCTTGTAAATGCAGAAAAATTAATGAAAATAAGGAAATTATCGTTCTTTCAAAATGTAAATAAATTGCATGATGAATCGTGAAAAGTTAATTTATATTTTAACGTGGCGGAGAAGACCTGTTCTTGCATTTTTTTTCTTCAAATTTTATTGCAATTAAAGGGAATTTTTCTGCTCTGTAATACCTTATTAAGAAGTTCGAGGAAGGGAGGGGGGGGATTGTAGATCTTATCTTTTTAAATCGAATAAATAAATTATAGAGCAATTAAATCTTTTGAAAATAAGTCGTTCAAATCCTGCAATATCGCAATTTTCAACTACATAATAAAATTTTCTCAAACAATTTTTCTACAGCAATTTTTTAAAATAAAATTTTATAAAATTCTAAAATTTTATAAATTATAATTCCGGGGTATTTTTCCGCCATGATTGTAATTTTTTTTCAAAAATTATCAAGTATAAAAAAATCTTGAATTTTAATTATAATGCAAAATGACCATAAAATGTATTGAAAACATGTTTATTCGGCTCGAAACGGGTTTTTTCCGTTTTATCGTGATCCTTTGTTTAGTACTTTTAATCACGATACTTACCCAAAATTCACGTTATTTAGTTTTTAAAATATGAATTCATATGCTTTACAACCTCCTCCTCCTCCTCACCCCCTACCATGATGAAATCTTCTATGTGAAAATAAATTCAAACGAACGAAGAATTTTTCGAGTTGAAATGGTGCACATAAAAAAGACATGGTACCGTTGGACTTTTTTGAATTTTTATTTAGAGTTCATCCTTAAAATTACGACAACAGTTTTTCTTGTCAAAAATTTTACGAGTGGGAAAATTCAACGTAATTGTTTAATCAACTTTTTACCCTTCTAGATTGTTCATCAATTTTGAAGCCTCCTAGCGACCTAATTTGTCCTCTTAAAATGAGCAGAAGAAGAGATTTTTTAAAGAGAATGAAACTTTTCTTCCCCTCCTCCCCTCCTATCCAAAAAATATACACATAAAGGTTTAAACGAATCATGAATTTTGTTTGCTGAAATTGTGTCTATAAAAAAGGCAGAATATTGGTTGATTTTTTTCAAATTATCATGTTAAATTATTATGGAAAGTTCCCCCTCCCCTCACCCCCTCCTCGTATCCAAAAAATATAAAAAGATTTAAACGAACAAAGAATTTTTTATGCTGAAATTGTGTTTATAAGGAAGGCATAACACCGGTTGATTTTTTTCTAATTATCATGTTAAATTATTACGAATTCATCTTTGAAATAATGACACTTTTGGCTGAGAAAAATTTTTCAAATGTGGAGATTTAACATATTTAATTACCTTTTTTTCATTAAAAATTTCTTATTAATGTTGATGTCTGAAAGCGCTCAATCGGCCTCCCTGAAATTGGTGGAAGGGACGTTGGAGGGATTTCGCAAAAAAAATGAGAATTTTGGAGGTAGCAAATAATACAGGATACTTACCTCGTCGAAAAAAAATTCGATTCGCGTATTTCCCACAAATGTCACTAGTTTTTCCAAACGTACTCGACGTCAAATTCCAGGTATCGATAAAAAAATGACCACTACTTCCTCATCAGGTAATTTGTGATCCGGTCACAGCCTGATATGAATTTCTTCGAAATACATATTTAATCATTATGATGTGTAATTGAATAAAACGAAAAAAAAAGGGAAAAAATTAATCACGAATTTACATCCTGTTTTTACTTATAAAAAAATTTGAAAAATTCAAAGCCTGGTATTTTTCACAATTATATTCGTTTTTCTCAAAATCTCGTTAAAATGGTACAAAATAAAAGTTTTGTCGAGTATAAAAATTTATTCTAAAACGAAAAGCACGAAGGGTGAACAGGATGGCGAACTTTTAAAGGAAAATCCATCCAATGGACGAGGAAGGTAATTGAGGAGAAGGATAAAACAACGATAAAAATACGTAGAATGGGGAAAAATTTCTCGATACTGAATACGTGTAAAAACGATCTCCGCGTGTGTGAAATTATTCAAGGGGTAATTTCACCGGCGCGCTTATCCTTCAAAAATAACGCTTTTAAATAAGATCACATCGAGAACAACACGAGAAAGTAATTTGTTATTTAGCTCGAAAGGAGAATTTAGTCGCGAAAGTTGACATTAAAAAGCATCCTCGTATAACGTGATTAAGTTACCGAGACTTTGCGGTGTCGCAAAAAGGAGAAAAATCCGAATGTCGGGCAAGTGGAAAAAACCCAGCGAATATGGGAAAAAACCAACTCGAAATTCGCAACTCTTCATCTCCGGTTTAATTTACTTTCGCGCGTATCTATTTCGTAACTCGGTTTTTTGAAACCTCGTTTGCAAATTAAATCGCTAAAAGGTTCGCGAACGTATTCATTAGAGCTCGCGCACCGAAAGTTGAAAGTTAGTCGAGACGTCGAAATCGAAATGTATATTTTTCGAAATATGAAATCGAATCCGAGTACGGTAACCTCGCCGATGGCGTTTTTAATTTCGGATTTTTTACTCGCTGGAAATTCACTTGTATTTGGAGGACGTTTCGCGATTGTTATACCAATCGGATGTATTATTTGCATGACAATGGAGATTCGTTATTTGGTAAACGTTTCCATCAAAAGCTCGTGCTCTCTTGTTTAAACGATGTACTTCCTTTTTGGCGGACAAAACGCGACGGCGACAAATCAGGTAATGCGATACAAATTTACGGAGGAAAAGGAAAACACAGATGAGTTGAGGCTATAGAAAAAATATCATCGAAAACCGGAAAACGCGTAGGATTTTCGGATTGTAACGTTGCCTCGGAATATTAGGAAAATGGGCGCTCACGTACCGGAGACAAATCGTCTCGGCATGCATCTCTGATGTTGTATACACGCTCCGAGTTGGAAAAAGTTTCGAAAACCCATTAAATAGTATTTTATACGTTTTGAAAATTTCCAACTACGTCGAACACGCCTTTTGCATTTGTGATAAGCATTTTAATTTCAACGAAAGCACAAAAAACTTCCCAAGTTCGGTGTGGAAAAAAACTTTGGCGCGGAAACTTGGCAAACCGCTACATCTTGGGAAATAAAAATTTTAAATCTCGCACATACTCGAATTTACGTTTGTTTAGCTCTCGTGACGGCATCGCGTTGCGTCAAAGTGATAATAAAATATGTTTCATTTGGCTTTTCGAGACGTCAACAAGAGTGAAGTCTCAGTGAAAGTTGCGTTCAAATGTTAGAAATATCGAGAGGCTTTGATTGCACATCGTCGGCGGCTTTTCGAAAGCTAAAAAAACAATACACTTACAGGTGTTAATTTTACGTGATTGAGATGTCGAAGTTTGATTTTGAGTGAACTTGAGCGTTGATTTATGTTCGGAGTGATGTTGTTTTCGACGAGGGTATTTGTGGTGGTTTTCATAGCGATGAAATCAAGTTTAGGTGGAATTACCGTATTTCTATTACAAGTTTAATTAATTTTTATTTTATTTTTTTATGATTTATTGTTTAGGTCTTCGTTGATCAGGGTATGTTATTTTTTAACGCGATGCGATTCATGGTATAATTCAGAATGATCAATTTGTTAATTAAGTCATCTTTATATTATTTAATTTGTGGGTAAATTTAAAAAAAAATTGCAACAATCAAAATTCAAATTTTCTAATACTTGAAATGTTTCTATAAATTTTTGATTGAAATTGCTTAAAATTACACAAAATCGTCGAAATGTTGTTAAAATTGTTTGATATTGTTTAATATTTGTTCTTATTTGTATAAAATTTGTACAAAACGACCAAATCGATTAAAAAATTGTCTAAAATTGCACAAAATTTGCAAAAAGATGTAAAAATTGTTTAAAGTTGTTCAACATTTGTTTCAAGTAGCAAAAACTTGTCAAAATGTGGGAATAAAATTGATCGAACTTTGTTTAAAATTCCGCAAAATTGTTCAATATTTGCACTAAAGTGCATAAAAACCATTAAACTAGTTTAGAATCAATTTAAAATGGCTTAAAATTGCACAAAATGTCGTAAAAATTGATTAAAGTTGTTTATTATTAGTTCAAAACTGCACAAAAGTTGTGTAAAACGATTAAATTGGTAAAAACATTGGTTAAAATTGCAAAAAACAGTCAAAATGTTGTTAAAATTGTTTGAAATCGATCAAAATTTGTTAAAAATTGCTTAAAATTGCGCAAAAACCCTGAAAATTTTGTTCAAATAACCTAAAATTGATCAAAATTTTTTAAAAATTGCATAAAAACTGTTAAAATTGTTTATAATTGATTAAAATACGTTTAAAATTGCAAAAAACACGTTAAAATTTTGTTTAGATAACTTTAAAATCGATAAAAATTTGTTTAAAAATGCATAAAAATAAATAAAATGTCGTTGAAATGTTTTAGAATCAATCAAAATTGGTTTATAATTGCACATAATCATCAAAATGTTGCTAAAGTAGTTCATTAGTGATCAAAATTTTTTTTAAATTGCATAAAAATTTACAAAGTTGTCAAAATATTTTTAAAATTGTTTATGTTGGTTCAAAATTCGAACAAATCATGCATTTTCGAGCAATTTTAATCAAAGTTTGATCAATTAAGTAATTTTAGCAAAATTTTGACAATTTTGTATAATTCTGAAAAAATTTTGATTGATTTTAAACTATTTTAACAACAGTTTAACGGTTTTTATGCAATTTTAAACGAATTTTGATTAATTTTAAACCGTTTTAACAGTTTTTAGGTAATTTTAAGCAATTTTAAACAAATTTTCATTAATTTTAAACTTTTTACTTGAAGTTTCAACCATTTTTATGTAATTTTCAGCGATTTTAAATAAATTTTGATTGATTCTGAACTATTTACACAATATTTTAACAATTTTTAGGTAATTTCAAGCAATTTTAAACAAATTTTCATCAATTTTAAACTTTTTACTCAAAGTTTTAACAGTTTTTATGCAATTTTAAGCAATTATAAACGAATTTTGATTAATTCTAAACCGTTTTAACAGTTTTTATGCAATTTTAAGCAATTTTAAACAAATTTTCATCAATTTTAAGCTTTTTACTTGAAGTTTCAACCATTTTTATGCAATTTTCAGCGATTTTAAATCAATTTTGATTGATTTTATACAATTTTAACATCATTTTGACAATTTTGTGCAGTTTTAAACAAATTTTGATTGATTCTGAACTATTTACACAATATTTTAACAATTTTTATGCAACTTCATGAAATTTTAAACAAATTTTGAGGGATTCTAAACAATTTTAACAACATTTATCAGTTTGTACGCAATTTTGTGTAAATTTTCACCATTTTTAAACAATTGTAACAACATTTTAACAATTCTGTGCTATTTTATACAAGTTTTGATTGATTCTAAACCATTTTAACAGTTTTTATGTAATTTTTAGCAAATATTGAACAATTTTAACAACATTTTGGCAGTTTTATGCAATTTTAAACAAGTATCGAATAACTTCAAACAATTTTAACATCTTTTTTACAACTTTTGTGCAATTTTAAGCAAACTTTCCATCAATTTAATTGTTTTGTATGACTTTTATTTAATTTTGATTGAATACTAAACATACTAATTGCGCAATTTTAAGCCTAGTGAAATTTTTTTGCAAATGAGCCTCAAAGTGGTACTAAAATCGTTTTAAATCACTTCTATTCATTCCGCTGAAGTAACCTCGATCCTTACGATGATTGCACAAGACGGAAAACGTTCTTTGATGGAAGTCCGACGAAGAAAAAAAAACGTCGAAGCTTAAACGAGCAATTGCACGGCGGACTTTTTCTCGCTGTTTGAAACACCTTAGATGGAATGTAATTAGGTTTAAATGTAGGTGCTTTGTTTATAACGCGGAAAAACGTTTCATTTACACGGGAAACGTGCCGCGAAACCTTGGGCGTGTGAGGCAACGTCAGCGCGGTAATTTTGGAAAGGCGAGTTCGAGTCCGGTCGAGTTATTGTATCTGGCGACTAGCGTCCCATTATTATTCATATTTGCAAATTTGACGGTTTTGTGATGTAGCTTCGTCGTAATGTTTCCTGAAACTAGATTTGGTTTCCTGTTTCGTATCCTTTTTTGCTATGAAAAAATTGCACTTCGGTGGCCGCTTAACGAGTTCACGGCGGGAGAAAAATTCGCTACGCGTAAAAGAGACGTAAAGGCTTGACTTTTTTAAGGCGGCAACCTCGCAACTGGTTGCGGTTAACCCATCGAAGGTTCGTGTGTGCGGATACTACCGTGGAATGCGGGAAGGAAACAGATTGGTCCATTTGATCGTCGACACGGTGCTCATATCCTCTTGTCCGTTCCATGCGTCTCTCCGGCGCTGCGCGCGTATCGCTATCTTTGTCGCACGGGATATAAAAGCCGCACCGGTTCTAGCTTCTGTGACCTTGGTGAATGTCTTGGTGTATTCGGACAAAGAGACGTGTATCCAGCTTCTCTACCCCTTTTGAGACGAGACCGCGCTTAGATCAGATAGCGTATTCTGGTTTAGAGTTATAATCTCGCGATGCTAGCGTCTTTATTGCGTATTTGTTTATATACCTGGAGATCAGCGGGGTTTATGGTTGAATTGGAGAAATTTCAGCGTCTTCGATTAGTTTTAGCGAAATGTAAGAGGGTATGGGATTAAAATCGAATCCGAAATAGCATCGGTGTAAGAGATTACCTGCAACCGACTCGAATCAACCGGATGTGGACAAGCGTACAAAAGAATCCGGTTGCGCTGCTTGTGTGTCTGTTCGAATGTCTGCGTTGTTTTTTTTTTCTTCATCTTAGCTGCTGGTAAGAATGTCAATTATACACCTCCGCTGAGATATGGTTTTGGTTTATTGCCCTTTTGCGGTTTTAGGATACTACACGCCATGGCAAGTACGCCATAGACACCAAGAACGTCGTAGATCGACCGAATGTTTCAAACTGGATTGACGAGTGAGCTGGAACATAAGCGAAGGAGATGGAAAATATTAGTAATTAAGCAACGAGCTGACGAAAAGTTATAAAATGGTATATCCGGTTGTAAACAATTACTCGTTTTGCTTTTTTCTATTAATATTCGATCAGCTCGATACACACGTCCGAAGCTTAATTGGAGGTTTACGTTAACGACTTTACGTGCCGCTACCGCGTCTTTTTAACAATTTTTTCATTCTTTTCAAACGCATACCAACACGTCGAAAAATTTCTCAGACGGGAAGTTCCTTTATGTATGCGGTTTCCGCGTATTTGTTTTAACCAATATTCGCCTTGACCTTTTTGGACATATTGTGAATTTAAGGAAATGTTAACGTTGCTTCGAACGATTTAAATTTCAAATACGCCGCGGCATTTGATACCGAGTCGAACGTCATTCGGCGATAATAAGCGTTGACGCTGACGACTTTCGTAATAATCGATGATGAAGCCGATGACGTCATATTGTCGATGATTCGTCAACGAGTGCGTATGTATATCGGACCATATCAACGAAGTGGAATTGGTCGACTATCAGAGGTCGTAGATCTATAGATCACCAGCCTTCTATACATTGTAGCATTGAACTTGAACTTTCATAAGTGGTCTCGATTGCGGAATGTTTTGGTTATCGAGAGTTCCAACTGCGAAGGTGAAGTTTTCATATGTAGGATGTAGGTGCTTAGGTAGTAAGTGATTTTACGTATTGGTAATTGAAGACGATGTCGTTGGCATGGAACCCATAATGGAAACTGAAAGCAAACCGCAAACGTGGAGTTGGTGGTTATGATGGAAAACTTGAATGTGGTTGCGCTCGCGTTCACATGTCGTCGTAGATATTTTCTTACGATGTCATTATTTCCAAGAATTTATCTGGATTGCGTTATAAATTATTTATTCTCGATTTTGTTCCGTTTTAAATAATAATAAACAGATATGTAGATGAGTAAAAAGCATCTTTAATCGGTTTAGTTCACGTTGAAATTATGCAGATTTAGTCAAATTGTGAAAACCAATAAAAGTAGTGATTCGAATCTGTTTAATTTCAAGAAAAAATATCATTATTCACATTTTCTCGAGGTGCAACAAAAAATTAGGGGTCTCAATAGTATAATTAACTAACTTGATGTATATATTATGACATGTGAGGGGAGGGGGGTGTAAAAAAAGCATTTCTCAACACGTCATTAAGATACAAAATTTTGTCAAAAGGCACAAAAAGTGTAAAAAATTTCATTTATTCTAAAAAAAATTTTCCTATGAATTTTTACCTTGAAAAGAAATAGTTGATAAAATTTTTGAAAAATTCGTAGCTTTTTTGTCTATCTTTGGCTTTTTCATGATAAAATTTCTTTCAGATATTTTTAAATTATTTTCCAAAAATACTAAAGTTATATTTCTTTTTTTTTGAGGGGGGAGGGGAGGTTGCAAATCAATTATTTTTATCAAAAAATTGTTAGTATAGAAGTTATTTATCATTTTTTTGAATTAATTTCTTAATTATTTATAGTCTTTTTCATGTTTTATTGAAATTTTTGTACTTTTTTCATAATTTTCAATGTTTTTTAAGTAAATTTGTCGTTTTTAGAGGTTTTTTTTCAAAATTACTCATTTCCCTTTTTTATTTTTCAATTTCCCTTAAAGTAAAGTAGTTGAATTTATTTATTTTTCACTTCAAGTATCGATAATCATTTAGATTTTACACCCCCCTCCTCCCTCCTCCATCATCTCAATAATCATGAGAAGATTCATCCTCCTTATTTCCACTTCTCTTCTACCAAGCCACAAAGGCATCTCAGAGAACACAAATGTCGACATTTTAGCAAAAATGGCTGCAAGAGCTGATCAAAATTCTGTACTCGTGACTGCAAATGACCTCAAGTGCCAATGGAAATCGAAAGTTATCGACGAATGGAGAATGGAGTGAAATATCTCGGAGACAAAACTACGCAGCATTAAAAATGACATTTAATAAGCTGAAACTGATCCGATTACGTGACAAACAAATGGAAAAATTAATCAATATCGCAATCAAGAGAACACTTATCGGTCATACGAATATAACCCATCGACACTTGCTACAAAAAAATTTAGTTCCTACTCGACAATGTTCTTTTTGCCTATCTCAAGACTTCGATGCACAGCACCTAATATTAAAATGCTCAAACTTCTCGACGGAACGAAATTTTTGTAAACTTCAAGACTTGACAAATCTACCAAAATTAGCAAACTTTTTAAAATTAACCAATTTGTATAAAATAATTTGAAGATTTTTGGGCGAAACAGTCACTTTTGGCTGAAGCCTTCTCTTTCAAATAAATAAATAATTCTTCTGTGCTGAAATGTTTTCGAACGCATATGAAATAGTTCTACCAAAAAATATCCTCGGTGAGCCCTCCACCTCCCCTTGGGCCCTTCTTATTTTTATCAACTTTAACTTGTAGATTTCACTTCATAAATTTAGTTCGTCGTTGATAATGGAATGAATTCTTCATTTGTAAGTTTAACAATGCAAAATATCTATTGTACTATTACAAAACAATACAATACAATAAGCCTTTATTAAGCGGACGATGTACAAAACCACCTTACAGTATAAACGAGTCACCGTACAACATCCGAGATGCCCACATTATGGGCAAAGGCCTCCCTCAACCTCCGCCATTCGGCCCTATCTTGGGCTATATTATCAAAATTTCTATTGTATATGAAATTTGCGATGGGATCTCTCCATCTTGCCTTCTGTCTACCAGGTAGACGTTTATTTATGGGAGTCCATGTATATATTTCCCTAGCCCAACGATTATTTCTCATTCGAACTACATGACCCGCCCAATCCCAGATTTTGCCCCTTGTTACCCTCAATATGTCATTATTTTTATCCAATAATCTCTTAATTTTTGTTATCCTAATTTTATCTCTTAATTTTATCCCTAAAATTGATCTTTCCATTGCGTTTTGTGTGGTTATTAACCTTTTCTCGATTTTGTTAGTCAATGTCCATGTCTGCGCTCCGTATGTCAATGTAGGAATAATACAACTATTAAAGATGTAGTTTTTATAAATTATTTTAAAAGGACCTTTTAGAATATTTTTCATAGCCCAAAATTTTTTCCAGCCCAATGTTATTCTCCTTTCTACTTCTTTACTTGTTTTATCATCAAAAGATAGTAATTGTCCAAGGTAATTAATTTCTGTAACACATTCAATTTTTTCATTTCCTAGTAGCACATTTGTATCTTCCGGTTTACTTGACAATATTTTTGATTTTTGAAAGTTAATTTCGAGACCCGCTTTTAAACCCTCCTCTTTTAGATCTTGAATCATTTCAATTAATTCTTCTAAACTGCTTGCTATTATAACCACATCGTCTGCAAATCTGAGGTTATTAAGTCTTCTACCATTGATTATTATACCTTTGTTTTCCCAGTTCATTCCTCTGAAAACTTGTTCAAGAACACAATTAAATAAAATAGGTGACAGAGGGTCGCCCTGTTTCACTCCCTTTTCCAGATTAAAGTAGTCTCCAGATATGTCTGTCATTACCCTTGCTTTTATGTCTGTATAAATTTCCATGATAATTACAATTAAGTGGATTGGGATTCCCTGAACATACAGAGCCCAGAACATGAATTCATGATTTATCATATCAAAAGCTTTTTTAAAATCGATGAAGGCAAGATGGAGAACCAGCCGGTATTCTTTAGTTTTTTCAATGAGCTGGTTTATAGTGAACAGATGGTCTATAGTGGAGAAACCACTCCTGAAACCCGCTTGTTCATCCGGTTGTTGAAAATTGAGTATTGATTTTATGCGATTTTCCAATAGTTTTGCAAATGTTTTGTATAAAGTGGGCATCAAGCTAATAGGTCTATAATTTTCAATCTTATTTCTATCGCCTTTTTTGAAAAGGAGTAAGATATCTGAAAGCTTCCATGAGGAAGGTACTTTATTATTTATGAAGATTAGATTGAATAATTTAGTCAGTGCATTAATTAACCCCTCCCCTCCGTTTTTGATTTGTTCGTTGCATAGACCATCTGTTCCTTCTGATTTTTTATTTTTCAAACTTTTTAATACCCACTCGATTTCCTCTTTGAGGAATTCTGGTTCAGTTTCATAGATTTCCTTAGCTACCAAAATAGGATCTAGGCAAGGGCAGTCCAGATTGTTTTGTTTTTTGTACAATTTTTTGTAGAAATCTGAAGCAAAATCGTTAATTTTATTTCTCTGATAAATCTTATTATCTCTATCATCTTTTAAAAAAGCTGTCCAATCTCTTCCTAACGAAATGTTTTTCTTTATTGTTTTTAAACTTTTAGAGTTTTCCAAAATATTATTTATATAGTTAATCTCCCTAGCCTTTTTGACTTCTGTCCATTTTCTTTTTATTGACTTATTAACCACATTTAGTTCAACTTTGTCCTTAATTGTTTTATATTTTTTGCTTTGTAGATGTTTTCTAACTTTCATTAGCTCTCTTATTTCTAGGGGAGTGTGTTTGGGAATGCGCGGGTCTGCAATTACGTCTTTTTGATCTATTAACCACTTTGTAGTGTCTTTAATTGATTCAACTATAATAGCATTTAATTGGTCGGTGTCTACCTGCGATTCTATCATTTTATGATTCAAAATCTCCGATAATTTTGACTCATATTCAATATTTGAATATAAGTTTCTATTTGGAGGGGGGGTTCTAACCCTGAATTTCCTTTGTTTTTCTATCCTAAGTTTACATTTTATCAGCCTATGATCAGAGGTGAAGCCGAAGTTGTTACATACATCAAAGTTTTCAATATCCGTTTCATTGTATGGGGCCAAAATAAAGTCAATTTGGTTTTTTATATCTAAATTTGGCGAAATCCAGGTCCATCTTTTACCTTTTCTTTTTTTGAAAAATGTATTAACCACTTTAAAATTGTTTTCTTTACAAAAGTCAATAAGTCTCTCGCCACGTTCGTTGCGAGTACCATAACCATAAGGGCCCATGACATTGTTCTCTTCCCAAGATCGGAAGCCTATCTGGCTGTTAAAATCTCCCATTAATATAACTTTGTTATTTGAACCTGAGGTGTATTTCATGACTGCATTGGACAAATTTGAATAAAAATCGTTAATAACAATTTCTGGGGCAGAAGCCGTAGGTGCATAGACCTGGATTAAAGTTAGAGTTTTATTTAAGAAGCCTTTGAACTTAGCAACTGCGATTCTCTCATTAATACCAATAAATTCTACCAAATTTTTGCTATATTTTGAAGAGATAACAAAACCAACCCCTTTTTGGCCAGAATTGTCGCCTTTGTAGCAAAATATATTGCCCTTGGTTGTTGAGATTATCCGTTCGCCATCTCTACGTATTTCAGATAAGCCAATGATATCAATATTTGAGTCTTCTAATGCGTTTTCTAATTCCCAGAGTTTAGAGTCATCTCTCAATGTTCTAACATTTAAACTGGCAAGGCAGAGATTTTTATTTTGAACTGATTTTTTACCCAATTTTTTGACTGATTTTTTACCCACTTTTTTGACTAATTTTTTACCCAATTTTTTGACTGGTTCTAGTTGTTGAGGGGGGAATGGTCTGGACTGCCCTTGTTGACCAGACGTGCCTGGGCAGAGAGTTGAGAGAGGCTTACAAGATTATTTATTTTTATTAGAACGGGTGATTCTTTTCGCACTTGACCAGGGCTCGTGAATAACTTCTACCAAAGATGAAAGTTGATCCTCTGACGTAATTTTAATGGCAGGATCGTCGACTGATCTTCTTATATATACGTGACCATTGAACGACCATGTAGATAATATTTTGCCTTCGCTGCGTAACGACCTTGTCTTTTTAAACAAGTGGGACGATATCTTCGTTAAATGATCGTTTATAAATATTTTATCATTTGTTTTAAATCCGAGTTTTTTGGCTGTGATTTTCTGAATTTTAGCTTCCTTGATGAGATTTGATTTTAACTCATTGTCACTTAAACGAACGATGATTCCTGGGATATTATCGAATCGTGAGGGTAATCTGTGTGCCGCTTGGATATGGTACTCTTTCAATTCTATATTTAATTTTGAAAATACTGTCGAGACCAGATCACGCACGTTTTCATCTTCGAGATAAGGAATGCCACTTAAAATGACATTGTTTTTGCGGCTGTAGATTTCCAGTTCGTTAACAGCATTTTGAACATTCTGGACGTCTTTTTGGATATTATTTGTAACACTATTTAGAACTGATACCTGGTTATTAAGAGAATCCCACTTTTTATCCATTGATTCCATTTTTGTGTTCATATTGGTTACCTTTTCATCGATCCCATTCAGTTTGTCAAAGATTTTCTTAATGTCTGTTTGCGTTGCCATCATACACGAATATTCACGTATCGATATAATGTAGGTACTTATCGTTATTCACGACGCAACCGGCAAAGATTATGTACTCGTTTTAGATAACGTTAAAGAACTGCGCTAAAGAATTACACACGTAAACGCACAACCTTCCTGCAACGCATCTCTACTCGAACTCCACTATTACAAAAAGTGGATAGATAATTATTTCTCGGATTTGTTTACACGAATTGGAGGTTTTTGATTCCGTGTACGATCGGAATTCGCCCCACCTCTTCCTGCAGTCGGCCTTTGGTTGGTTGGTGAAATACGCCGCAGCTCTGGAAAGGTAACATAAGTAGAGTAAACTCGCGAGCGAATCTATGGGAAATTACGAAGAAGCGGAAATGGCTAATAGCGTAATCACAAAGCGAGAAATGTCCGTCTTAGTCAAGTGCATTTTTCTACGCCCAATTGCTTTCCGGTATTTGATATTAGGAAAAATTTCATCTCGTCGGAGTTGTCACGTCGAACGACGACGCGAGATACACCGAGGTCACATGCGTTCGGCGTGGAAAAGACGGGCGAATGTTGGCTGCGAATCATCGAGCACGATCGCAACATTCACATCGAATTAATTCCAACGCATTTAAATTCGACAATTAGCCAGTGGCGGAGAGGGACGAGGGGCGGTACACGATCCGTACGTATCTGCGAGCACGCCGAAAGCTCGCCACGAATAATTAAAATGCAACGCGACTCGGACGAATTTAATACGTTTCTGCGCATTGAATTTATTTTTTTTAATTTTTCGTTCCCTGTCGTGTTTCTCGGTTGAGTCGTTCCTTTCTCGAAGTCATTTCCTGTTGGAATCTAAACGCCATTACCATATCGACTCGTGTAGGTTTCAATATACATATCTCGGAACGTAATCCGTACGAGGGTACGGTGGACCCGCCGGGGAGAGGTGAACGAATAAAAATAGTATAACGATTTAAATTCAATTGATAAACCGGTTTCGACATGGAAATATTTTGGTTCGAGATGACACACGTAGAATTATTATCTCAAAATGGTAGTTTATACGCGAGATTTTCTAACCCCTCGCGTCCCCCGGTGCCATTCCTGGAACACCCTCGATTCCGGATTTTTTTTGTCTCGATACGTCTGTTCGGTGACTACGCGAAATGATAAAGTTTGCCGCTTTTGAGCGATACGTGGCAACGTCGCGGCAATTTCTTAAGGTCGAACACCTAACAGGAAAGGAATAGGCAACGACAGATTTTATTTCAGTTCATTAGTTTAATATTGACCTTCTATTCTTCCGCGTTATTACCTACGTTGAGGTTTTTTTTCCCTATTTCGGTACGAATGGGTACGCGAAACGGAGACGCGAGGGGAGACGATTATATAATCGTCGCCTCGTGTAATTATTCCGCAACCAGTGTAATTTAAGCGTATTAAAATCTCATCGAAAAAAGACACGATTCGCGTACGATCTATATTTATCGAGGTGTAATTTATGGCCTTCTCGGAAGGGGAAATAAGGGAGGAAATTTTCGAGCAGAACTATCGCGGAAATATACGCCCGATTCGCGGTTAACTTTTCGTGAGCCATTTATCGTCGCCGTATCGGCAACGTTGTAATTATACCAGAAAAGCGAGCCAGTGTTGAAATTTTCGAGTATTCTGGTTATTGTTTTTTCTCGATCGATTTGCATTCGCTGTAATTGATCTTCGATCAAACAATACCAAATGAAAAGTTTACCAACTGGTTTCGGTTTTTGTTGTTTTTGGAAACGATTTAGGTGGATATTGACCTATTGTTGTTTTTTCCACATCTTGACATCCTGCGGTAAAGGTCGGAAAGAGGTGTGGACTCATGCTGAGCATTGCGTATCGAAGAAGGCATCGTTGAAGTTCGCCTGAAGGGGAAAACTATAAAAATGAAGGAAATCGTGTCTGTTTGGTTGAAAAAAAAATAGATGAAGTTCTTTTGATTCATGGTCAAGGTTGCTGAACGCATGGTGGGTGTCTCCGATTGTACAATGTGAACTTTTACAGTTAGTAACTAATTTTCAAGGTGTCGGTGATGTTTCAAAAGCGCTTAAAGAAGCAATTACGAGCAAAGCGAGCGGAATTGGTTCAATGTGCCGTCATTTTATAGATATTTATTTGTAAAATAACATTTTAATAGCTTCTCTGAAGATTTTAAGTCGATTGAAGACGTGTAAAATTTACAAAAATGGGCCAAAAACACAGGAATTTTAGAGATGACACTCACACTGTATCCCCCTCTCGTCCCCACCCTCCGTCTTTCGCACAAGTTTTCATTTCACTAAACCCGAATGAGTTTTAAAATTAATAAGGCGCAAATATTTTTTTTTTCAAGGTCATGAATCTTCAAAAGGAGAAGAGGAGGGGAGATAAAACTTGACAAAATTGGCCGAAGAATTTTATTTTTTGAATATTTAGCGGAAAGTAACATTAAAAATTGGTAAAGTTTTTTTTTAGGCACATGCAGGTGTATTTAATATTTATGTACTTGAAATAGGCTTTTGCAACAAAAAAAGTAGAATAAGGTAAAAAATTACCATAAAAAAATTTGGAATTTAAGTTATCTTGAACGCAGACACATGTTTGAAGTGTGTGTGTGTGTGTTGAGGGGGGGGAGGGGGATGTCAACAGCCTATTGCCCTGAGCGGCAATTTTTGTAAAACGGTAAATATTGAAGAAAAAAAATTGAAAAATTGAAAAAAAACGTAAAGTGAAAATTTTAGAGAAAAACATTGAAGGAAAATGTTTACTTACTTATTATCTGTATTTAATTAATTTGTTTGAAAAAATGAAATTTTTAGAAAGGGGGGATGCTTCTTTGAAAAGACGGTTTTTAATCTTGGCTCACAGGCGGAAAAATCTTAAATTCGTCCCTGTTCAAGTGGACTAGCTGATTTTGACACCAATCCATCTCGCTTTTTCCTCTCTCCCCTCTTTAAATTCCCGTCAAAAGAATTTGAGAACTTTTTCTCAATATTATTATCTTACGATGGACGAAATTCGAGCCTCCGCCAGAAAATCGAGCCAATTTAAATAAACATCTCGATATGCTCATTGTTTACTTCAGCCAACGAATGAGTCATCATTGAAATAAATCAAAGGGTCTGTTTTAAAGTTGATTATTTTCAATCGAGATTCACTCCCCACCCCCTCCTTCCCTCAAAAAAGAGTTAAGAACAAAGGAAAACTATTACGTTGTGTGGCGATATTATATGCGTTTGTAAGCCGAAAATCAGACTTTTTGTAGGTTGAGTTGATATCAAAACCTCTTGAAAACCATTTTTTGACGCCATTTTTAGGGCTAAATCAAGGGATAAATTATTAGTTTTTTTTGGCTAAAACATTTTTTAACGTGTTTAAAATATGAATAAGAAGAAAACATTTCATATGCAATATGACGAAAAAATCGATAGTTCCCGCTGAGAAAAATATTGCGAAATTGCGAACGCACGCCCGTCAAGTTGACACAGGCCGCCGCGTATTAGCGGGAAATATACGCTTACGCGCCACCAGCACGTTACTTCGAAAAACCGGACGTTCATATTACGGAAAACGATGGTTAACGGACTAGACCCTAATCATATCTCGAAATTGATCGGTGATTGTAAGGAAAAGGGTTACAGGGGTAGGAAGAGGTTATATTGAAATTCGATAAAATAATAAACCTCGAAGGTATCTGGTGTCTGGCGCCAAAAATCAAGCTAAATCGTATCGATCGCTCTTCCTCGTTTACCGATCTTTGCACGAGCGAAGGAAAACGTCACAAGGAAGTCCAAAGTTGTATAGTGCGGTTGTATCGAATCGATGGAAATTGTCGCGGTGTGACGACAAAGGAAGTCGAAAGTCTCGTGCCAAATGTGCCATCAAATAAAGTAATTTTTCGAACGATTCGATACATTGATCGACGTCTATGTCCGGAAGGCGTACGAAATTCGATATGGCGTCGCGAAACGGGAGCCCGGACGAAAGAGGCGATTGAAGGAGATACGTAATCTGCATATCACTTCCATGTGGACGTTGCGTCGTATTGGTACACGAAATAACGACGGGTTAAGATACGTACGAGTATTTCGAATGTGTAGACGAATTACGCGCCTTATGATATAATATCCGTTCACTTTCGATGTGTGGCGTAAAACGTCGAACGAATTACGGCGTGACATAAGAAATACACTGTCATCTTCAACCGATCGAAGTTATTGTTTCGTGTTGGATGGCGCGGCATTATACGTTAACCTTTTCGACGTAATGGTATATGGTTTCCGCTTTGTACTTGGTACTAGTAAATCGTGCTACATTCGAGCTTGCTCGTATATGCCAGCGATGTGTGCTTTTTTCCACATCTCTCCGTCTCATTCTTACCGCCGCCTACAAATAAACAAGATATATGACGCAAGAAGGCGGTAGTAACGCTTTACAAGTGAGGTCAAATTTGTTATATGATACTAGTTGATACATTATACGGTAGACTTGTGAAACGAATGTGGATGGTAAATGTGAAAGATTTTAGCAACGGTGAATCATTTCGTGAGCTAGGAAAAAAAAAATCGCTAACGCGCCGTAATCGTCATTGCATCATCGAGATTTCCGCTATGTACGTGGCCGTCTTAATTCATCTTACTTGCCGAAATTACAGCCTCTTCTCGGCTATTGATTTTTAATTGACTTTCCCCCGCCACCCGCCCAGCGCCTCGTTAAAACACAATTTACGTGTATTTGGGTAAAATTTAAACCATTCTAACAATTTCACGCTATTAGAACCGAAATTAAATTCGTTCTAAAACCATTATAATTAAACTGTACGACAGCCTGATGTGTTTCCGGTCGAGTTTTCTTTATTTATAGAACGCTTTCCTAACTCGACGGGTTATTAAATAATTTAACGAGAGCGTTTTTTTTTTTTATTTTCAATTGTGTATATAGATCTTCATCTGTTTTTTCTACTCTGTTTCAGAATCGATTCGAAATATTCGGAAAATCAACAGATCAACTTACCGTTTAGCGTGTGTTCGTCGATGTAACTCGAGTGTGTAAGTATGTGTTGTGATTCGATTAGCATGTATTTACGGCCGAATTTATCGACGTTGTTTTGATAACTTTAAATCCTCCGTTTTTGTTATAAACAACCGGAGATAATTTACTAACGTAATTGGAGGAATTGTTCGATTGGACGTTGGCTCGGTTTTTCGGTTTATCGATGCGAGTCTTATGGAAGAGTTGCCAAATTTATCGGGATTTTTATTATTATGCGTCGAAGTTTTAGGTCTGCTGGCGATTTTGTAATTACGTAATTTTAACGAGGTAATGGTGTCGTTACAGCATCGACGTTCCGATGGTATGTGTGCTAGCCAGTGTAATCGTTTTGTGAAATCAATAAATTATCCCGAGTGCAGCTGAAACGCGTACTCGGTGGATATCGCAGTTCACCGTGTAATAACCAAATTACCCCGTAATTACTTCTATTATTTTGGTAAATGATATTACGCGTATCGGAGCGCGCTTTTTTTAATGCTAAAAACAGCCGAGCTTTTGTTTAATGGTTTGGTAATCTGTAAAATTCGCTTAATTATTGATCGTATCGTAAATTACGTCGTATTAAATGTAATTACTTCGAATTACTCGTTATAACCGAAAATTACTTGTAATTACCAAACTTTACCGGTAATTACCAAATATTTTTTGTAATTACGCAATTTTACCGGTATTGAATAAATTGCCAGCAATTACAGTATATTACCAGTAAATTACCAAATGTTACTGGTAATTACCAAATACCAGTAATTACCATACGTTACAAACAATTACGCGTAAATGCATTTTCATCTCAGAACGGCGTAATTTTACTGGTGTAATTACCACTATCGTCAAAAATTACCGTAAATACGAAATTTTTAATTTTCCTCGTAATTACACATTTTACTGGTGTAAAATAAATTACCAATAATTACACGTATTACCCACAATTACTGTAAATTACGCGTAAATACGACATTTTACTTTTTTCTTGCAATTACACAATTTTACGGACGTAAAAATGAATTACCAGTAATTACCATGTATTACCTGGAATTACCATACATTACGTGTGAATATAACATTTTACTTTTTTCTCATAATTATCTTATTTTTTTGGCGCGAAGTAAATTACTAGTAATTACCGTATATTACTCGCAAATTACGAAATATTATTGGTAATTACCATGTATTACCAGTAAATTGTTGTGTATTACCGGTAATTACGAAAAATACTGGTAATTATCGTAAATTTATTATTTCGTACGTTTCTTGTGGTAATCGATGATTATTTATCTTACATGTAATCACATGTAATTACAGGTAATTACGCACAATTATCTCTAATTACTTTAAATTACCGAAATACGTTCGAATTACTGGTAATTTCTATTTCTCTAATAAACTAATGCAACGATTGTTCATTTATATGCAAAATTCACCAAAAAAATACCACGTGTCGTGCTGCTTGATTATCGAATTATTATTATATGGTAATTACCACCGACTAGGTGCTCCGGTGATGAATAAATTTGTGATTATTGTCATTCAAATTTCTATTTTTTTGTAAAATAAGTAAAAAGAACTCGCCAAATAATGATGATTTCATATTTATACACGGCAGATATATCGACTGGTTTACGAATATATTATGCTGACACTATTGGGACTGTCAAGCAAAGTGTCTGATATGTGGTGGTAATTGATGAAACTAATGAGGAGGTACTGATGAGACGTCAATCAGTGCAACCATACACATGGTTGAAAAATTTTCGAAATTTACTTGCAATTTTTGAATTAAAATACAAAATTTTGATTTCCGACTCCTAGCGGTTTATTATTGAACTTACGAGGAGGTACCTCACATTAGCGCTCCAACAGATTCTTGACAGTCCCAATAATTAAACATAATCTGAATGAAATTACGCTGACATCGCTGAAACTATCTCAATAAATGGAGGCAAACTTTTTGAACAGAATGTACGCTTTTCAAAATCGACTACTTTTTATTAATCTAATCTTAATTAATGAAATATTTTTCGTTTTCGTTTTCCATCCAGCGGGATGAAAAAGCAGTTATGACGTCACGTATAATTTCCCAATGTGATTTTGATATCAAAATCTGTTATTTTTGATAAAAGAAATCGAATTGAGGAATTCATATCGGGAAATTTGCCTTCCTATGGGACTATTTCGATGATTTGTGGTATGATGTGGTAATTACGATTGGTAAAATACTAGTAATTACGATTTTCAGTCATTACTGCTGAAATTTTGTAAACCAATTTAACTATGTATCACCTTGAAACAAATGAGAACGATTGAATTATTGGTAATTACCGCTTGGATTTTGGGTAAATCGGGTAATTCTGGTAAAATACGCGGTAATTCGTCGAATCGCGTTATTGGTAGAATGTTATAGGTGGACGCGATTTATAACTCATGTCCTGGTAGATTCTTTAGACCACGTAATCGGACGGTAAATTACGGTAATCACATCAGCTATGCGGTAATTACGGGGTAATTTTTGTTATTTATCATTATACCTTGCGAATTTCGTTTTTACGAGATGCATTACCGTTTTGGAATGTTTTTAATGGGTTTTTTCGCCTTCGAAGGCGATTAGCGTGTTTTCCGCGGAGCTGATAAGCGAAAAAAATGTTGAAAAATCGTGAGATTTCCACGTACAGTATTACGGTACGTGTAATTCGGTAAGGAAACTCGACTCTCACGATGACTAGGTGCTGCGCGAGGTATAAATCGAAATACCTACGTATACTCGTAAACCTCTCTCGTAACGATTATTCATCGAGGTAGATTTCGGGCGAAGGAGAGGCGGTATCTCAATACGACCAGTCATGACTAATGTATAACATTCGACCCGTGTAACCCATCTAACGTGCGCACCTAGGATCAGCGGATTCGTAACGCGCCTTATGGAACAAGTGTGCAGTTCGCTGTACGAGCCAGAGATACGATATGAGTATAATTTTTTCCTTCTTTGTATTACTAATACGTTTAAAAGATGGCGCGAACGTATTAGCACGTTTTTAACCCTTTTCTCACGATTTTTACCCCGTTACGTAAAGACGACCGACGTATATAGGCGCATCTAGTACGATGGTCTACTTTCTCGTGTATATTGTGCGTTGTGGAGCGATAAGCGTACGATATGTTTCCTAAATTTACGTAATTTCCAGTAACGTTTGTGCGCCGGTGTTGGAAACGTCAAGTATACGGTATTGACTTAGGTTATGGAATAAGCGTGTACAAAGTCGAATGTAGGTTGATCCGGTATTAACGGGTTTCAATTGCGTGAGTACCACTCGCCGGGTATTTTTTTACTCGAATTTGTATATCACAGAGTGTGATTAGATTTTCCGCTTCCGTCAATTGTTTAAATGACGAAGATGTTAATTATGCCGAATTTCTAGAGAAGGTCGAATTTATACGCGAATTAGCGCCGCTAATTGGAGTTCTTTAGGTCGAGTAGAACGCGAAGATGGTCGAGATGAATTAATTGGAGCCGATTTATCGGTTCGTTTCTTTGCGTTTGAAGTGTGAAAGGTAACGTCGAAGGACTCGCGGAGTTGTGGTGACGTGGTGACGAGAAGTGACGTTGGTTTCTTTAGGTCGTGTCTCGTATGAATTGTGGATTTTTTCGGAATTTTTTTTAATGAAAATTTCAATGAGTTTTTGACGCGGATATGTCAGTAGATTAGATGAGGGGCAGGGGGGACGGTACTCAAAATTCAATTTTTTGTCCAAAATTTTCAATATTATAGTCTATCGTCGTTATTTATTTATTTTTTTACATTTATGGAAATTATTTTTCGTTGATAAATTGATTGTAATGTTTATAGGAATTTATGACGTCATCACTGATACCAAATCTGTTTTTTCTTACGACTTTTTTTTGCTGAAAATTTCGAATAAAAAATAAAGCTTTATCACGAACAACGACTCGGAAAAAAAAATCATAAACCAAGTTAAAAACAACGGGGGCTAGTTACTCAATCGTCTGTCGTAAAGCGTCATAAATACGACGCCTTATCAGCGAATTTAATTAATCAGCAAATCGGTATAGTCGAGCGTGTAAAAATAAACAAACTAGGACAACGACCGGTGCACGGCGCTGATTTTCTTGGTTATTTTTCCGTTATGTAGTATTTTACCACTTCGACGAAATAGTTTAACGTAATTATATTTTATCATAATTTACTATGCGGAAGCAAACGTTATCAATTTCGCCTCTGGCAACTGGGGCCAGGCGTTTGATTGGTGTATTTTTCAAATGTCTGCGTCTTGTTGCGATAAACATGCGAGAAAAACATCGACCAAAGTCTCATAAGCTAAGGTCGAAAAAAAAATGGCGTTAATGGAACAAATTGAAAAAAATTTTACTCTCGGATCTCGCGTAAATGAATCATTTGCACGTAGACGCGGCGGAGACGTCGAAGAAAATAAAGAAAAACGCGGAGCAACGTTTTGTAATTTACTTCCTGGTTTCGAGACGATTCAGTGTTGCCAGCTTAGTCCAAAAAATTAATCATAAACAAGTCGGACGCGGAAGCTTTGCCGAATAATAGTCTTTGGTTTATTTTATGACGATGGTGAAGGTCGTGCTGAACGCACCTCTCCATATCGCCCTCTTTTTTCCTCTTTCGTGTCTGCGGAGTCTAACGCGCGGTGTATTCAGGAAGAAAAAACTAATTATTAAATTTTATTTTCCGTAAGGTTTTTATCGCGGGGTACGTTTTAAAGAGGTTTGTCTAGGGTTTTTTTTTCCACAGATCCTTCTTTCGTGTCATTTGCTATTCCGCTGTTTACGTAATTTTTTGCTAAAAAATAGGTAAACACGTGCTAGCCAGTTTTCCCATATTCATTTCCCGGTCAGTGGTTCCTAACGTGTAGTTGATTTCAAGGAGATTTAGATATCGCACGCGGGAGGTATATGTCTCGGTTTGTCGATTTTATTGGCTTTTCGTGATCACCAAATATGAGATAACGGAAATTCTTATCGATTAATCTAAGACACGTGTAAAGTTGAAATATTATCGCTGATGTTCGCCTCCGCCCGTTGTTTTTTCTACGCGTAAATACACGATCGCACTTTGAGATACTGGCGATCTAATCAATTACATAGGATTTGATGTTATTAGTTCATATGCAAGTTGTTCCTTATTCTTGGTATAAATTATCATCGACTTCCTTATAACATAATTCGTGGAATACGTTTAAATTTATTACGATTAACAATGTCGCATTTGAAAACCAATGCAGGACTATGAGCGACCTGCAACGGTGCAATCTGTCGAGCTACGCACAGGTGCATTGTAATATGCATAACGAAGGTATAAATCAACATCGACGTTTGAAATTCGTACTTGGAAATTTCCCCCATGTGCCAATATCACCTTGATGGGGTTTTCGCAAAATCCCCTGGAAGCATTATATTTATATCGATGGCTCCGGAGATGTTTTCGGAATTTCTTTTCAACCGGTTGGAAATTTCGTCGGTCAAGTTACTTGGAAAAATAATAAAATTCAAGGTTACTCGAAGCGACGTAGATTCGAAGGGAAAACCCTTCGGCGAAATTTCAATTTGAAGTATCAATAAGTGGTTTAAAAAAATGTTTTCGTGATGGGAATTACTATATTCGCGAATATAGGTTTTCTTTTTGCAAAAATAGGTGATTTTTTAATAATATTAAAGAACGAAGATTAATGGACTTTTTTATGTGATTTTATTCAAGAAGGGGAGGAGGAGATAAGAAAGAAGTTATGTAAAAGTATACGTAGGAATTTTTTTTCCTTGATAAATCATGCGCAAATTATTTTATAGATTATTTAAAATTTGATGGAAATACGAATAAGTAGTTTAGAATGGGGAAAAATTTACATATGGTAAAATTTAAGCATATTTTAAATACGGTGGAAGGAAGTAAGGAAGGGTATAGATCTTAATGTATTAATCGCGTTGAGGTGATCGACAGTTCATATGGTTGGAAATTCCTAGTTTATGTTAATTTACGAATATAATGTGAAATAACAGCAAGAAAAATAGAACAACCACGAACGATGGTGAAAATATGTTCAAAGAAGACAAAACACAATTGAAGAGTTTTGCGAAATTAATAAAATCGATATTAGTATCACTTTTAACGTGTTTTTCTGTTTTTTTACTCTCCTTTCTTTCTTATGCACTTACACGATTTTTTCAATGGAGCTTTTCAACGATTTTTCCCTACCAAAAGTGAGTACATTCCCCTTCCTCTCTACCCTTCTCTTTTCCAAGTCATGAAAATTTTACATTTTTGTGAAATAACGTAAAAATTTCCTCATTCAACTTTTTTCTAATTTATTAAAATTTGAATATTGTAATTTTGAAAAAATCAAAATCGTGTCCTCTATATTCCTTCTTCAAAGTGCTACCAAGTATTGTTTTTGATATAAAATGAAAATTACGTCAAAGTTGGTTTATATTTTTGTAGCCTTTAAAATAAGGTGACATGAGTAGGCAATTTGTTCTACGCCCTCTCCCCTCATCTATGTTGTGATTTAAAAAGCTTCTTTTCGGTGAATTTCATGAAATGAATTTATCGAAATATCTACGTTGTCGTTTTCCACTAAACGAGGAAAATGTAGAAAAACAGCCGATCTTTGTAAAAAAAATTCGTAAAAATCAAAGATTTTTGAATAATTTTCAAGCAATAAAACAACGATAGGTAAAACTCGCTTTTTTTGCGATAATTTCCCTTAAAAAGCTATGGTTGGAAAATTATCCATGGAAACTTGGAAAAAAAGATTTTGTATTGGAAAAAATGAAACAATTGCAAAACCTTGAAATTTATTTATTAATTTAAGGAAAATAAAATTCATAAAAAATATTCCGCGCAGTAACATCTGCTTGTATTTTTTTTCATTCGAACTTAATACGTCATAATTTCATTTTGTGAAGAGCAACCGGTTGATAACTCCAGACGTTTCACGTGTAATTATGAAAATAACACGTGAAGCGTTATTATTAAAATGATTGATTAGTCATTCGTATCGAAATAAATCATTAGTTATAATTACGATGTGAAAACGAATTTATTGAAAATGAAAATTTCAAAAAGACGCTGAAGACCAAACAGAATGAAGGGGGGGGGGGTTAAAGCTAGGAGGCCTTTGCCCAAAAATTGGGTCAGAATTTGTTTTTTTTAGTTTGTTATATTTTTTATCATTTTTCTCATAAATTATTTGTATTATTGAAATTGGTGTTTAAATTTTTCATTTTCTTTTTGAGCTTCAGCATTCAAAATTATAAATTTTTACAAGAAATCTAAATTATTGTACTCGTATTTAAAAAAGTAAAGTTTATATTTATTTTTGAAAATTACACCATTATTTGACTCGAGTTATAAACGTTTTAGCCAAATTTAAAATTGTGAAAAATATTTTATCAATTTTCCTGCATATTTTACGAATCTCTGTACTTTGACATATTTAATATTTCGCACTTGCGATTTGATAACGATTTTTACACTTTACATTCAACTTCCTGTTCGCGTTTATCAAAACATTATGCGAAATTCCTCAATGGTTGATTTTAGAATTTTAATTAATTCTGTGTGGGAATTTATCGTCGCGTATTTTTCAACCTTTGAAATAATTTCGTAATTAAGATTTTTATCTGGCGATTCGTATATGAAAAAATGATATAAATATAAAAAGGAAATCACTCGATAAGTCAATTATTTATTTTCCGGAAACCAATATGTCATCGTGTGAAGAATCATTTGGAAAAATTATTCTAAAAAAGTTTACTCCGTTTTGTGAAAATTTTTCTGGTGTTTCTTCGCGAATGCTTCGTCACATCGACGAGCCTACTCGATAAGAAGTATTGTTTTGCATGCGCGCGTTCGAATAAAAACTATATTTTCGAATTGTCGCATTAATCATTTTTAATGATAAATATACCTGCGTATTCAAGGTTAACTTTTGTATTCCATATTGTCACATTTTCGCATTCTCGTTTATACGTTCGTTTACGATTGTAATTAAATTGAAAATGTATTCGATAAATTGTATACGCGAAATAGTAAATTATCAAAGCGGAAATACGCGTCGAAATTATGGAAATTTCGATGGCAAGACGAAAAAATCACCAGGTTCGGATGCAGGTTCGACCGTTCGACGTTACGATGTGATGCGAATTTCGCGAGATACACGTGGAATGTTGATGTTTTTTGTGCTAGTACGACGCACTTGTGTATTCATATGTTCAACACATGTATTCGTATAGATACGAAGAGAAAAGAAATATGGTTTAGGGGAACTCCGGCCGCATATCGTGTTTACAATATGTTTGGTAACGAAAACGATAAACCACAACCTGTTACCATACTCGAAGCCCGAAGATCCTACCATGTTTTGGTTTAGTAAATATTACTCGTGTAACGTCAAGAATTCGGTGACTTTTGTGGAAAAAAATGCCCGAAAAACGACACCTATCGAAAAGGAAGTAGTCTAGTGTGTGATAAACGTGTAAATACGAGTATGACATACCTTGACACTGAGGTTACGGTCGACCCAAGGTAGTGATTTCATAAACTAGTTCGGATTAATCTTCGTTAAATTATACGAATTTTCTTTTTTGTTCGCAGGTTCACGGAAATTGATGGATTGATACATAATCAAGTAAGTTGATAAAGTTGACTTCTGAGTGTGATAAAAGTTTTTTCGATTTAATTGACGAATGAACCAAGGGTTTTTAAAGAATTTGTTATTTTTTTCCCTCCTCGAATCCATAAACGTAGACTACACTTGACAGTAGGTTACCCTCGTTTTTCGTCAAGAAATTATTAACTTAATTGGATGCAAATGTATTCTAAAGTGGCTTTTACCAAAGTATTTATTCGTGTTAACTAAAAACTTGTAAAGGTTTTTCAATGTTTTGTAGCGTATTCGTCGAGGCGCGGTTTTTGTAAACGCGGAAAATGGCGTTTTGGAGTTTTGAAATCGACGATCGTGTTTCGTGGAGCTCGATGACCCTAAAATAAGGTCAGACGTTTGGTATTTACGGGTTGAGGATGAATTTTGAGTGAATTTTAGACGTAGAAGTGATTTTTGTGCGATCGTTTGTGTAATTTTGTAGAATTTCGAATTTGCATTTATACTTTTTTCAATGACGAAAAATCGTGCTCGAAAGTAAAAAAAATTCTATTTTATTGAACGTAACAATAAAAAAAAAGGTGAAAGGTTTCACCATTTTTGCATTAAATTGCATAAAGGTCGTGGAAGTCATGGAATCGATAAAAAAAATCTAGGTTAATATTAAATTTTCGTGCAAGTCGTGTAAAAGCAACGAAATCACTAAAAATATTCTTTAAAAAAATTATAAAATTTTTCATTGAAATGAACGTTTATAGAAGTTGAAAAAACACATTCATGATCATTTGTACCCTGCTAAAAATTTTTTTAAAATGCCTAAAAATGAAAATACGGTAATTCGTATTTTTAAGTCATAATGAAGCCTTTAAGTATTAAAATTCAAGAAATTTTACCTAATTTTTTTACCAAATTTGCTATTATATTTCAGGAATTTTCAAGGATTTCTTGCATTATACTAAATTGTCTGATTTTACAAAATTAACAGTGTCATTAATTTTCGAATTTTGAGGGGGGGGGGGACTTTGCCATTACCATCTACATAATTTCAAGCTTCTCTAAAATAAGTTTTAATGCATATATTTTTTAATTTTTTTTTTCATTTAGAATTTAATTCAGTATTTTAACAATTTAGAATAAGAAAGTCCTTATTAGTTTTCAATACTCATGCAAGCCATAAGAATAAATGGAATTCCTTATAAACATCATGATCATGAAGTACAAAAAAGTCGTTATTTTGAGAAAAAAATCGATTGGTAATACTGAAATAAATGAAGTTAATGAAAGAAACAATGTCCATATCAGTTTCATATTTTTACTTTTCCACCTCATTATTCATGTATTTAATATACTCAATTTCAAAGAATTATGTGAAGGCGGAGGAAAGGGTAGCTTTAATATTCAAATTAAATTATAAAATCGTGAAAAAATTGCAAGAATTTTTACAAAAAAAATCAAAATTCTCAAGAACATTAAAAAAAAAACTGAAATAACAAATAAGAAAATCGTGGCTAAATAAAAAAAAAAAATAAAAAAAAATTTCTGTCTACGTTTTTCTGCTCAATCATGGAATTTTAATTTTTGACTTACTTGTGTCTTTTGGAAATTATGTGAAAAGTATAAGGAAAGATGCAAAATTTTCGTAAAAAACAAGCAAACGTGAAAATTCATGTTGGTTTTTCGAAAAATTCAAGTGATTTTGTTATCAATGATTGGTTAATAGAAAAAGGTGGAGGAAGGGAGATTACTTAGGCTTTTTTGAAAAATAAAATTATAACTGATAAAATAGGAATTTTGATTTTTTTTGCTAAAATATCGAAAAAATGTGAAATACTCAAAATTCTTCACAATTTCTTTGCTAGGAAATTTTGGAAAAATCTTGAAAAACTTGAGAAACACAAAATTGAAAATTTTGAACTTTCCAAACATGTGTATAAAATATGAGGGGGGGAAGATCGCTCATCTTGGGGTTCTTCTTGAAGCCTGTTTTTTGAGGTTTTATTTGTTACGGATAATTTCGGCTAAATTTTGAGTTTGTTGGTGTAAACACTGAGTAAACAAATGAAAATTCGAATTCTACTAGATGTCCTCATTTTATGTGAAATTATGGATAAAATTGAGATAAAATTTCGCGAACAATATGAATAGGAATTTATTTCAAGTTTTCAACTCGATTAAAAGAAAAATACACTTATATAATTTTGCCAATTTTCGTAAGAATTGGATTTCTAAAATCGCATCTTCCGGATGATGGAAATTTTCGAGTGAAAAATCGAAAATATCGAAACTTTCACAATGGACTCGTAATAACCATGCATATCGTATAAACGGTTCATCTCAAGTTACAATTAAACTCGGTTTTCATTTAAGAATTGAGAAACGGTACAAGTGAGTAGGTTTGAAACAAAGAAAAAATCCCAGATTAACCTAATTAACGGGTAAAATCGATTAAATACGATTATCGGCGTCATATAACAGCAAAAAATGACCAATGGTACCGGTTTTCACGCGATCTCTTGTTGAGAAATCGATGCCGATCGAGTTGAGGCGATGTTGATGAATGATGATTCGGTGACGGCCACATCATCGAGTTTGCTCTAGTCGACGATGACGTCATCGGACGAATATTCACGTTCGCGGTGATCATTTCCGTTGATCAAGTTCAATAGAAATAACAAACGCATATTCTGATTATGAATCAGTTCCTTCCGGTTTACTCGAAGAGGCGGAGGTATCGATAATCAGTGGACCAGTTTTACGCGTGTAAGAAGCTGCGGAACGCCGGAACGTGAGAGAATCGTAGCGTCAATCGCGACTAAGACGCGTCGGAGTAGGGACGAGTGTTGATAAGGCGATAGTGGGAGTGCGGTTTCCCCTCATTTCGTCGACGTCTGTGCTGATAAGCAGCGGAGAAACTGTGAACTAATGACTTATCTTTTTTTCTATACGCGCTTCTTTCACCATTTAGAGATACCGCGAGCCTCAGCTTAACTGTAGTTCCCGTTCTGTGCGTTATTTCCGTTCGGTTTTTCATGTTCGACGAATTTGCGACTAGGTTTTTTTTATCGCGGGTGTGCAAGTGTCGTTGGTAATTTCGCGATTGTGTACTTTTGAGCCGGTGAATAGTTCTGTGATAACGAATAACAGTGCTAGTGTTGGTGAACCTGAAGTGGCGTTAGCGTTATGAAGATTTATTGTCGCTGGTTTATTAGGTAGGAATTTTGCGCTTTTTTGAGTGGTCTTGGATTAGACACGAGTCGTGACATTGATGTACATTAGATACTCTTCACCTTGGTGTATTTGCCAAAAAATTATCTCGATTATTGGAATATTTTACCTGAGAGGCTTGGAGTGCTTTTCGGTGGAGATAGGGCGTTCACGAAAATCTGTATTCGCCAGAGGTCAAAGTTACCAGGGGGAATTTGCCTGGTGGATGTTCACAGTGTGTGGAAATAATTCCTCGAGAGTGTTTTGTCACTTGATAACTCTTCAGTTTTAATTTTCGAGGAATAAGTTAATCTGAGTGATATGGAATTTGAATTGCTTTTCAGTGGTTCCTCTTTTGGGTTGTGATTGAGGAAGCAGCAGGAGGGGAAGTTGAAAACAATCGAAGCGATAATTTTAAATCAAGTATTATAAAATTATACGAAGAAATTTTCGAATTTTCTATGTAAATCTGACAATTTGTTGTAAACCTACGAAACCAACATTTAATTCGAAGCTATCTCCAATCCAATCTTTGCACTTTTTCACTTGATAATTCTAGGAACACAAATAGCGTTTTGCGAACCATATCGAGCTCCGTTATGCGATGTATTGTTATTGGAAAAAATTCCATATAAGTGATATAAGACCACTTGATACTTGAAACGATCACAATTTTAATTGTTGCACGACATAAGGATAATGCTATAGATAACATGCAACGTCAGTGCTATTTATAGTTTATGATTATTCTCGTAAGTTTTGTTATTCCGTTTGACAGCAATATAGATTTAGTGGGATTTAATTTCTTCGCCATTGGTAATTGAAACTTGGAGTATCGAAAGTCGAGATGTTTACAATTTTCATGACGTTAGAAGATAACTTAAGCAGGAATGTGGAGAGTGAAGCTGATAGAAAGTGGTAAAAATAGAGTCAAGGTTCGTGAATTATCGAAGAAAACTGTGTTTGAGGAGGTAATGTGCGATGAGTTGCATTCGATAAGAAACACGGTGAGAGGGAGAGAGGAAGATAGTGGAAAAGTTGCATTTGGTTTATATTACTCTTTGTCTGATTTACTTTCACTTTTTCAATTTTTTTTTGGATTTGTGAATATGTTTGAAAATTTTTTTTTGGATTTGCGTGTATGTTGGAAATTTTTTTTGGATTTGTGAATATTTTCATATTTTGAAATTTTTTTAGTGATATTGTTTTCTTTGTATTTGAATTAGGTTTTTTGTTAGCAAAAAATCGTAGGTATTGATTTTTTGAAGCAATTTTAATCTAAATGAACAAAAGATTCATTCGACAGGAATTCTTGTTTTAAAATTTTTTTAAAATAATGATGCAGACGATTAAAAAATTGAATTGAAAAATTTTTTCTTGCAATTTTATTAAAATTTTTAATTTGTTGTAATTATTTATCGCTTAAAATTTAATAATAAATTTGGATGATTTTTCTGTCTACTTTCTCTTTCGGTTTGTGCAAGTTGTAACAGGTCTGTGTACAATTTTGAAATTTATGTTTTAAAATATTCTTTGTGAAATAGAAAATAATATTTTTTTTGAAAAATCATTATGCTTGTGCAATGATATTTTTATTTTTAAAAATGTATGTTCGTACAATTTTGCAATTTGCCGAGAAAATAATAGTGACTAGTTGGGGGGGGGTATCAAAATGTATCGTACAGGGAATTCGATTTTTTTCGAATTAGTACTGTATCAGAATTTTGTAAAAAATGAGAAAGGATAACAAAATTCTGTGTACTTAATTTTGATTATTTTCTCATTGTAAAATCCAAAATTTCCATTTTTTTAGTATTTTTTTTTTAATATTTGATCAGAATGCGGATTCTTTACAATGTTTCGAATTTTGAGAAAGAGAAGCCAAAGAGTGACAAACTTATTTAAAGTTTTTCGAAGGGGAAAACGTGAACAAATTTGAAAATACCTCAAATTTTCAACTTTTGTGTACATTTTCACAAAAAAAAAAACGAATATTAATCAACGATGAAATTTCCTCGATATTAATTCGCTTTCACCAAGTTGCCTTAAAATTAAAAAAAAAATCCTTTATATAAATTAAACCCCCTTTCATAATACCCGAGTAATTTTCACTTTGACAAAATGTCATTGTTCTCGTAAAAAAGCCACGTACTCCTTTCGGCGTATTTCGTCGACCGAAGCCATATTTCGAGCCGCGGACTAAATCACGTCTCTAGATGTTAATAAATTTCCTCGACGACCATGACATTACGCCCAAAATTAAACGGACTTATAAAAATAAAAAAAACGCTGAAGCTGCAACGAGCGGAAGAAGCGAAGACACATCGGTGTGGCACTTCCGTCAACAAACTTCATCTTACAAGCGTTTCTGGACGCCGGCCACAAAACGTTGTATTTTTTGTGATATAAAAAAAGACAGGCGCGGATTAGGTAAGGAAGAAAAATGATCAAAGGAGTCGTTTCAATTAATAAATCCGCCATTACGTCTGGCCAAGTTGTTTTGAGATATGCGAGGTGGCCGGAACGAGCAAAGACGCGAACCAGTTCTATCGGGTTTTGTTGGCAATTCGAGTGCGATGGTTGTATAAGGGTGAAGTGGAAAAAATGCTGTTTGTGGCATTGACCACGTATATAACTGGAGTGTTGATGGAATATTGAAATATCGTGTTAGCTGTGTTAATTCGTAGGCCAATGGAAACACGTGATTGGATGAAGTTTTGCAAAATATGATTCGAAATTCTGAGAAAATATTATAATTTTCAATCTTCATACGAAGCATGATGCCGATATTGAACGAGTTATTCACGACGAAAGTGACGAATTCCCTATCGAATGATGTAATTTCCAACATTTTGAATTCACCAAGTTGAAGGTCGCCGGTCAATTTCCACGTACGCTTTGCTGGCTTTTTTAATTGTATAGGTGACGATATACGATAACCAGCACGTAACGCGATGCACATCTGTGAGAAAACGCAGGCGCCTTCGACCCATCGAACGTCCGAAGTGCGCAATTTGACAGCCGGAATTCGAGTATTTTGCTGGTCTACGTAAACGACAAAGATACATCGGAGGTTGAAATAAACGAAACGAAAATACAAGGAAGGAAATTAAGAAAAAGGAGGTAGAATTACATTGGATTTTACAACAATCGTACACGTCGTCCGGAATATATACCGTTTAGGAAAGAGGAAGGAAGGTGGATGCGTCGAAGCAAGAAGTTAATAAGTTTGTCCGTAACCTTCATCTGAAAATACCAGTTCCGTTTGTTCATTAGGTGTGGAAATTGTGTACGTTGTTTCAATATCAAGGAGATACAGTATCTTCAGGAAATTAAAGCAAAAACGCCCTGGGTGTTCGTATCCGGTTTTCCCATATCGAGATATTTCCAAATGTACGTAGCGTCGAATCGATGACCGCGTTTTGGCCGAAAAATCGAGAATATTTGGGCCGAAGCGCCATTGTATTCACGGCACGATGAACTTGAATATGGAAAAATTTCATTTTCGTAAACATTTCTCGTGTATAATAAATTTACACCGAACGTCACCTTAAATAGGAATCTTTTGTTGGTTTGAAGAAGCAGCATAAAGAAATAGGTCTCCCCTAAAGCGTCATTTAAAGGCGCATTATTCCAGAGGGTATCCTCGGTAGCAGGTCTTTTTTAAATCTATACTACTTGTTGTTCAGTAACCTGTTCTTTTTCAAGAAAATATCCACCCTTGTTTGGAAAAAAAAAAGTAGAAAGAACGCGACCCGTTTCGGGTTCCTTTCTACGCGCCGTCGTATACGCAGACGAGAAGGCGGAGGTGGAAGCGGTCTCAGATTTGCAGGTGTTTTTCCCCGGTCTTGTAACCGAGGGACCCTCTAATCCAACACCACCCTTCTGCGCGATGCGTGAGTGATATGGGTGACGACCATACGACCCTTTTTCTTCGCTTTCGTCATCAGTGGGGACTAGAAGTCTTCGGGAATCTCACATAGCGGTAAGAGATGGCCTTATAATCCGAAGGGTCGCTACGGTGTATCCATTTGTCGAACGATAAAACCACGCCGTTTATGTTCGAATAGTTTGTGAATTTTTTCCTGCCTTTATTTAGGCGGCCTCAGCCGCGATGCCTTTTTTTAGATAAGGAAACGGCGAATTTCGCAATTGAGTTATTTACCCGGTTTGCCGTATCGTCTGATACGTGTAACGCGTTTTCCGATAAAGGGCTGCATTCTTTGCTGTTTTTTCTTGTTTTTGATTTAGTTTGTTTTTTTTTTCGTATGTGTTGACGATGCTTTTCACGCCGCTAATATAATTAGCGCGTTTTGTAATTTTTTCCTCTTCTTTCCGCCTTAATATGTCGGTCTTCTTGATGTAAATTGCTCGAAATTCCATTTACCAAGTGTTTATATTCGTATGTATGTGTGGGTCGTCTTTCATCTGCACGCTGTATTTCTCATCTCACTTGTTTCACGCTTCGTTGTATAGATCAAAAGAGTTACGTTAGTCTATCGTCGTACTTATCGTGTAAATTCGTCGTAGTATTGGTAATTTACCACGATTACCGTAATGATAGGAAGAGATTTCGGTAATGAGTCGAATTGGCCAGTTTAATATGCTTAATCTTATCGTAATGAGATTAAGATTTACGTATTTTTTTTTGTTTTTTTTTTCTTTTCGAACGAAGACCTAATCTTACTTTTGAGTAAAAAAGAAAAACAATGCTCTTCGCTGTATTCGTTCAATTTTTCGAGTATTATTGGAGAACGATTGCGCAATAAATTGTCGTATAAATTACGAGTGTAATGAAATTGAGAGACGTGTGTTTTTTACCGAAAATTATCGCGTGAATTACGTCATCACCGTACTTGTGTTTGCTAGTAATTTTCCGAATGTGTACCGCAAATTGGGAAAATTTCCTCGGTAATTACCTGTTACGTAACTTGTCACTATCGGTAATTTACCGTTGACTGGCTCTATGTCATACGTCATAATGTATAGTATATCGGTAAATTTCGAGAAATTTCGTGGTATTTTCAAGTAATTTTTCCGTTATACTGAAATTACCAGTAAATTACCGATAATTACGCAAAATTTTCTGGTATTTAAGTATATGGAGTTTACCAAAAATTACTGGTAATCTGTTGGTAATTACCAGTAATTTTTCGGCAATTACTGTACATACAAGTAAAGTTACCAATAATTACGCAACATTTCCTGGTATTTACTTGGAATTTACAAAAAATTACAAGTAATTTTTTGGTAATTACTAGTAATTTACCTAATATCTTGCAACATGGATTTGTTGGTAATTATAACTTATTGAGGAATTTATCGATGAATAAATCTTTACGTATTATGACACGTAATTACCGATAAATATCTGATATTACGTAGTAATTACCGTATTTACTGGTAAATTACATACATTAACTTGAAATTTTCTAGTATTTGTACGAAATTTACAAAAAATTACTTGTAATTTGTCGGTAATTAGCTGTAATTACTTGTGATTTACCCAATATCTTGCGACATGAATTTATTATTGAGGTACTAATCGGTTAATTAATTTTTACCAATTGTGAGGCGTAATTACCGGTAAATACTTGTAATTACCGTAATTACATTTAGATTACCAACAATTACTCCAAATGTCCCGGTATTTGTGTGGAACTTACTAAACATCACTTGTAATTTACCATTAATGACTAGTAATTTTTGGTAATTACCAGTAATGACGGGTAATTTGTTGGTAATTACCAGTAATGACGGGAAATTTTCCAAACATCTTACGAAATTAATTTTTTGATGATTGCAAATCGATTTACTAATGTTGGTAGTTTCCTGGTAGTAGTCTTCGATTTACTAGTAATTACACGTAGTTTACGTATTGATCAATAAATCGATTTTTACGAATTACGAGGCATAATTACTTGTGAATACCAAATATTTCTTTGCAATTATGGCAATTTATGGTAATTTTGAGTAATTTTACCGTAATTACGTGAGATTTTACTGAAATTACAAAACTTTGTTCGGGTCGGATTTTTTTCTAATTTGGTTCAAATGTGTTTGTGGGCCGTGTTGAATGAAGAAATCGTAATTTTTTGTGAATTACGGTAATTACCAATAATTTTGAGTACTAGCTCTATACGTTAGTTTTGTTTTTTTTTGGGGGGGGGGGGGTTCTGCGTTTTTTCTTCGTGATTAAGATTCTACTATAGAATAAGTGATGTGTGGATCGTGTAGGATCAGTAATGTCTATTAAATCGAGCGTGGTCGGTTTTTCATGGTAATGAACGGCTCACCGATGATTTTACTATGTTTCCAACTACAAACGTATTTTCTTGGTAATTACGAAGCGAGAATCAACTCAGATGAAGGATTTTTTGGGTGTGAAGAAAATTACCGACGGGCTTTTCTCGATAAAACACGCTCACTCCATACGCCTCGTCGACGATATTCAGTGTATTTTGAGTTTTTTCGAAGAACCCCGCTGAGCGAAATTTCTCGAAAATGGTATCGTCGCCGAGGCGTTTTTATTATTATTATTATTATTATTGCCACGAGGACCTTTTTTTTTCTCTCTCTGATACGAGAATAGTAAATGAAACGCAGCAGACGGAATCGTGAACTATTTACGCGTGTTTTTACGTTTTGTGTTTACGTTTTCGGTATGTTATGCGGACTTCTCGGTAGTAAATTTCGGGCGACGGCGGTAATTTATTTTCACGATACGCGGACGCGTTAACGTGGCCAGATAATCAGTGAACGTTGCCAAGCTGCAAGGTACGGGCGGAATTCTTACGGGAGGGAACAATTTTAGGATTATTTTTACGAATCGGTTATTTAATTTACTACGCACGCACGGTGACTGCGATGGCGGCGCGAAGACTCTGCGAAAGAGTAAAAATCGACCTTTGTTCGAAGCATATCCGGACGTCGGTCGAGGTGTGTGAGGTGGCGTTACAAATTCCGGGAAAATGTTCGAATTTCGTAGTCTGACGCGTTTTGTTTACCGATACGGCGGCGAAATTTTACGATAAAAATTTCTTTCAAGTTGAAAAAAAAAGCAATTATCGCGGTTACGATTACGCTACGAATACGACGGCGGTTGCGGAATCACAAGTCGAGCTGGTGTTTCGTAATGTACGTGGGTTTGTAAACGCGCAAGAAACGAATGAAAAGAGGCGGAAAAATTCGTAATTTATTACACTCGGATATATTTGACAATATTCGGGGGAACATCTGGTAAGAATTTTCGCGCGGTGTTTGCACACTTTTTTGAGTTTTTTGATTGCTAAACAGCTAACGCGCGCTCTCATTCGGCGCGTGTTTTATAGATGGTTGAAGGTTACAAAATGGCGAAATTTTTCAACGTATTGGGAGGAAATGTAGTCTGAGGAATTTCTTTGGTGCGCGGATGTGTTTTCACGACGCAAGGTCGTAATGTGTGGTATTTAAGTTGCGTTTTTTTTTTCCTCTCCTCTTAAAACGCGTATCATCTCGGAGATTGATAAAGCTTCGGCGGGACTCAGTCGGTAACCTTGAAAGAAAGCTGAATTTTATCGCTAATTGCGTGAAAAACAAAGGTATTTTTATAACGTAATTATCGATATCGAACGGATAAGGATTTAGGAAATTGGAATCGAGTTGAGAAATCGATTTTTTTCGATTTTGACTAGTTTCGAGGATTTGGCGATGTTTGGTGTTTCAATCAAGTTGGGAGTTTTTTCTTGCAAAGTTCGAATTATTAATTTAAATTTGCATAAGCTACGAATTTTGTGGGTTTTCAATGTAATCCATTTGAAATAAATTGGAAGAATTTGAACGACTGCGATGTGCTTGTGAGGAGAGGAGGGGGAATTTTGAAAGAATAAGCGGGTAATTTTGAACCATGAGTAAATAAATTAGACTGTAAGATGCATTTTTTGAAAGTTTTTCTTAGTAATTTCAAAGCTTCATGTTTTTGGGGTTTGTTTCGAATGAGCCCCCCTCGTTCCCCTCCTCATCATCATATTCCATCTATTTCATTAATGACCTTTAAATATGGATATTTCGTTAGAAGTAAAACAGAATTTTTTACACGAAAAAAATGCAAATTTTCTTGTTTTTGTCTTTTCTTTAATTTTTGGACGTTTTTGTATTATTATTATTCCAATTTATGTTTAAAACTTTGTAATTCAAGTGACCACTGAATATTGAGGAGGGTCTCGAATTTGAATAAATGAATAAATAGGTAAATAATGAAGTGATTTACGTTTTCCGTATTTTTTGACACCTTGTGACTTGAAATAAAAATGTATAATCTTGGATTAACGCGAAAGTGGAACCTTAATCAATGCGTATTTCGTAGTTGAATAGCTGTACTGGTATTTTCAGGTAGGTGGGTAGATTTATGACGTCATTGCTCGCGTAATAGAATTTTGTAGACGACCAAGAAGGCAGTGAAATCAGAGACAGTTTTATCAATTATCTAATAAGAATTTCAGACAATCATCGAAATGAAAAAGTTGTTTGAAAATCCACGAGAAAAAAACATTATATTCAAAATAACCCAACGACTCATAGGTTCGATTTTATTCTCAGGATTCAGCGAGGGGGGAGGGGGAAACTTGATATTCAGTATGAAATAGTTAAACAAGTTCGCCATTGGTTTTGTACAATTTAATTTTTTCTAAGCATTTTTCTGTTTTTTTTTTAATTTTTTAGGGTTTTTATTATGATTTTTTTTTTATTTTTTGGATACTTTTTGTAAGTTTTTTTTTTAAAAATGTTTTCCACGAATTTATTGGTGACATTTTTATTTAATTTTTGGCGTCATTTACCCGTGCGTCTTTTTTTAAATTTTTCCCTTTTAGCTTCGTTCGAATTAATTTATTATTTAGAGAAGCGATATCAGTTTTCCAGCTCTCCCTCACCCTCATACTTTTTAAATTTTAATATTTTTGTTTAAAATAAGAAGGATGAGGGGCTGAGCGGAGTAACCAATACATGTATTTAATTTATCAGGTATCTCATGACTTCTTGAAATAAAATCAATTCAATAAAATGAATTTTTTTGCTAGCTTTAATTTTTTTTCTACAAAACAATAACTGAAAAAAAAATAAAAACGAAAAACATCACTCCCTCATATTATTACCAAATACCAAGAATTTTTTTGAAATTATTCGCCTCGTAAAAGGCGACTTTGATAACCCCTAATTCAAAAAAATAGTAGTCAGGTTAGGATATGTAATATCGAGGGACTTTGTTACCTGCGAAGATGATCCGACGTATCAAATAATAGCGTTTTTCTCTTCGGATGAGAGATTTTTAATACGAAGAATAACGCCGGAGGAGCAAAGGTGACACCTTTTTTTTTCCCTTCTTCGCGAAGGGTGAATTATGATTTTTTTCGACGTCTCGGTCTGCGGCTCGGTACGCCGGTGTATCTTCAGGTGTAGGTACAGATATGGTACGTGGGAGAAGGTGGAAAAAATTCCGATGTAGAACAATCGTTTTTATTCGAGGAAGTTAGACGACGCGACGTTTACGTTTGTACGCGAGTTCTTAGTGTATTTCCTGTTTATATCCGTTGACCTGTTAAATATAGTATAACGGAGCTGGGCGGCGAACGGTGTTTGGGTAAGTCGTATCTGTACGATTTGAGATGGTGTATTTTGAGGACGAGGTAATGGTATCGGTTTGATTGCGAAGAGTTTCTGCATCGATGAGTATTGGCGTGCGCTGAGTAATCGAAGGTTTTGGTATTTTCGGACGAGTTAATTTAAAGGTCGCGAATAAGGACGAGGAAGCTGGAAAACGGAGATTTGGCGCGGTTCGATTATCCAGAGGAGAAAATATTTCCGCGTAGTGTTGCCGCATGTATGACTAGGCGAATAGTTACGGTTGGTTGGATAAAAGGGAGATGTGAGGTGGAAAATGCGCTGGAAATGTGGCCACGTTGACGTGGCGTAATTCTGAGCCGAACTGCTTACAAGACGAAGTCGGCGGCGATTAGCACGGATATGCGGATTCATCGATCGTGCTTTGGTCGAGGACGAGCGCGAATATGCGAAAAAATTATGTAAAAAGCGGTACTTCCGGCACACACGATATCGAAATGAGCCGCAATTCTCATGCTCAGCTGACCGCTTCATTGTTTAGGCGCCCTAGCTACGTAACGGGAACCCGGAAGAGAACGCTTGGCGTTGAGGCGCGTAGGGGCGGTCGCGCCGAAGAGCGGGCGCTAACTTGGTGCCTGTGACGTCTGCGTGTACGCGGGCGAAGAACGTACCGGCGACGGGCGGCGTGCGTTCTCGACGCGCTTCCTGATTACGTTGCAAGGTCACCTGTAGAACAATGGCGCGAACGTTGGGACGCGGGGACGAGCTCGTGGATGCTGCGTGCGTACGCGTAAGCCATCCGACGGGCTTATTAGGTCATGATGCGGATGGCGAATAAGGGTTGAGACCGATCTGCGGACAGCGGACGCTAGCGAAACATTGTCGATTCTTCCGCGAGTTGCAAATCGGATTATATAATTCGTTCGTACGTCTTTTTTTCTTCTTCACTTCCTATTAACGATTTAACGAGCGGTGTTTCGAGGCCGTATCGAGAACGTTTCCTAATATCGATACACGTCGTCTACGTCCTACGTCATCAGCTGTGGTACTTTTCACGTACCGATTTCCGTGGATTTGCGAAAAAAAAACTGCATCGTGAAGGTAGCGGCGGCGTCGTGAGTGGGCTGTAATTACGAGCGTCGTTTTACGAGCACCGTGCACCGTGTAACGATGACCGTGAAATAACTAATTACTCGAGCTAACTCCCGCATGTATCACTTTCACCGTAATTAATTTGTATTCCGAAGTTCCAATGGCTTTTGTAGGTCTGCATGTCGCGTTACAATTCGTTTATAGAGCGATTAACATGTGGATGGCTGTGTTGATTTGTCTATGTGCTCGATCATCGTGATTTAGACGTGATTGTGCGGAAATTGATCGGAAACGTGGAGGAAGGATTTTGGGATATTTCGTCGAAGTATTACGATATTTATGGCGAATTAATATTCGAGAATTTGGCGGTGATTTTTTTTCATCTCGATTGGATTTACGATGATACGTCGTAAAGTTGATATTACAAAATAATTATTGTAATTCAAGAGCTCGTTGAATTCGCGATTAATTCGAAGATATCATTTTTTAAATTTGAAGTGAGAAAGGTCTTGCTCATAAGTTTTCAAATGATGATAACTCCTTCGGTTTTGAAATGAGGAGGA
>QBDW01000205.1:0-13421 GCA_003261595.1 Maconellicoccus hirsutus
CAAAATTATATGATTGAATTTTATTTAAGAATTATTATATTACATGAATGGGTTGTCCGAGTTACGTACTCGTCGCTGTCAACTCCACAATATAAATTAGGTATAATTAAGATGTATGTACTTCAAAACAAGAAGAATACATGAACACATGATTTCAGAGATTTTTGATTTTGTCACGATACTTTTCCAAAAACAAATCTAATTCGTTTCGTATTTTATTCACTTCTATTCGAAAAAGGATCTCATTTCAATGCTATTTTGTTACACAGAATGATAACAGCATCTCCCTTTGTAGTGGGTAACATTACAACAATTTTGTACCAATGATAACGATGTAAATAGTAAATAATACGGTTCAGAGTTATGCAGCTATGTATCGATATTCGGGATTTTGTTACAACTTTCAAATAGATAGTATATTCAAGAAATTTCAAACGTTCCTAACAATAAGTGTAAATATACATTTCAACGATACTTCAAGATTTTAAAACAGTGAAGCGAGAAGAGCATTAGTTGGTTTTATAATTGAAAATTTCTTGAAATTTATTTATCAGAAAATGAAAATCATTTAATGAGTAGTTTGTACAATACCCACTGTAAAATGATATCTCCGATATACCTAACACAACAATAGATAACCTATTCAATTTACACCTACCAAAATAATTATTAAAAGGAGAGATGAAAAAGAAAATATTCGACGTTCACTTCATGGAGTTTTGCTCATGCAAATGGATATTTCAATTTTATAAGTGAGCGTTCGAAGTGGAACTTGTGAATTTGAAATTCAATAAATTACTTTGTTTTTCTAGAATAAAGCGAATGAAGTTTTTGTACATTAAAATAGGTTTATCTTATAACAATTATATCTACATAGTAAATATACATATACTTTATTACATAAGTATAGTAAACGGGAGAAGGAATTTTTTCATTTATTTCAATCACTGGATTTTACGAGCAAAATAAACAAAAACTTTCAAATCTGGTAAATGTTTTGTATACTGATTATTACTTTGTACCTTGGTGATAATTCTTCATTTATTTAAAGCGTAAATGTAGATACCCCTTGTTACAACGTTTATCTGTGACATAACGTTGCCAAAATTTACCGACAACAACATAATTCCGTTAATTGAATTTGACCGCCTAAATCTACGGTTGAAAGATACCGATTATTACGGTTTTTTCGAATTACATAAAAAGGTTATAAAGCCCATGAACGTACATAATTTACTCAAAAATAAAGTTAAGTTAATGGTTACATGAAGGTATTACATTTTCGTTATCGCCTATTCAATCTTCAAAGGTAACATTCAAAATTTAGGTTTGATCTTCATTCAACATACAACTAATGCGTAATTATAAACTGACAGTGAAATATCAGCTAAAGAATGAAAGTATAAAAAGTAATTACTCAAGTTATGCGCAAAATATGAATGCTTTTTCTTTAAGATTTAGGCGGTCAGCCGAGTTAAAATTACACAGATTCATTCTGTCTTGCCGGTTAAATGGAGAATGTTATGAAAATAAACAATGCGATTGAAATAATTAAAAATTAAGGACTAGATATAAATTATTCAATTTGATCGCACAGAGTAAATAGCAGGTGGGTAGTTTACTGAGCGAAAATGCAATACGACTCTTTGTTAAAATTTCTTTTAATTAATCCAATTAATTCGTTTTTTTTCTGATTCTCCAGTTCGATTCCATACTTGAAATTATTTATCGTAATTTTCTCCATTTTTTGGTGAAATGTGCACTACGACGAAAACATAGGTATCTGCTATCTATAAGTGGTAACATTTTCAAACAACTTCAACACGCGTATATATAACAAACATCAGAAAAAACAAAATAGTTAAAATTTAAAACATAAAATTTACGTACATATTAAAAATAATGTGCAACCATAAAAAAAATAACAAAAATAATCCACGTTGCTTTATCATTAGGCCTGAGATCTTATTTTAGATACAAATAATTTCCGTATAAATAAAATGATAAAAAATGTGAATAGATAATTAAGCGCGTTAAAGCGTTATCAAGAAATGCGATGAATTTTTTTTTTTAGATTTTCTCCTCAAATTTTGTCACGCATCGGATATCATTCCTTCAAAAAAAAACTTTTGAGCACTTTTTAATGTGTAAAAATTTTTTTAACAGCAATATCAACATCATTTTGTCGAAAATTCACAGTATAGTAGTTGTAGCTAAATCTACGAATTTATAAAACATACTTATTTATATAGGTAGCTATTCATTTAACTAGATTCTTTATATTAAAAAAATATGCTCATTTGGTTATTACAATACGATAAATGCATTTTCAGATTAAATGCAATTTTTTGTATTTTTTTCAATAAAAAAATAATAGTTCAGCTCGAGAACAAAATTATGATATTTTATTGACATTGTATTGAAAAATGTTTGAAATATTTCAGTTTTTTTCACGAAGTTGCAGAAGGAAGAACTGAAGGAAGACAAGGCATGTGCGTTCAAATGGAAAGGATTGATAGTTTTAAAAAAATGCCGGCAAATAGATGCAAATTTCAAAACTTCAAGAGTTTGGAGAGCGGGTAAATACTTGATGAATTCTCTTTTATTTTATAAATTATTATTATTCTTCGCTTACATGTGATTAATTGAGTAGCTTTGATTTCATGTAAATTCGAAATAATATAGGCAATGAAAATTTCACGAAGAGGAATACTTATTATTTACGAATGGATCACGGATAAAAGAAAAATCTTAGCATAACTTTAGGCCTAATGATGTTAACTAAAACATCCGATACCTTTACTAGAAACACCCACACACTTATTAGAATTATATTTTATGCGAAAGATGTACAAACAAAAAAAATGCACACATATTCATCGAAAAATGCTACTGAAAATTTCATAATTTGTTTCATGGAGAGTGGAAGATATATTGAAGTAAATTTTTGGTCAATTGGTTACAAATTCATTCAATCTTCAGGTTTCTTATTTGTTTACTACGTTATCATCCAAAGATATGTAATTTTGTTCTTCTGTGCGATTTTTAACGGCAATTTCGAAACGAAAAAATTCAACATCACACGATACCGAATACCTTAACGCCTTTTAAGAAGTAAAATCTGCAAAATCTGCAAAATTAAATGACTCAGTTTTTAAATTCTTAGTAGGTATACGTTGATGCGGAATTAATTTAGGCCATTTTAAGCTTTTTCATTGATAAGATCAGTTTGACAAATTTGGAAAAGTATCTAGCATTTGTCTGTTTTTATTGCGATTTATAACAAATGCCAAGATATTTTTTATTTTAATAGTTTACACGATCTTTAAAAAATCATATCGCTTGTTTAAATCATCGAAAAAAAATTTGAGCAATGAAAAAGTTCATAAACTTCATTAGAAACAAATAGGTGAAGAAATTATGTGACACTTACGTTTTTGCTCATTAATCACCACATGCATCAACGGCGATTTTTTGACTGAAAATTCATTTTTTACATGATGTAAAATTTCGGCTCATTTTAATACACGTACAAAGTAAATTTTACGAAAGCAGCACTTACTCAATATGAATAAAAATTATCAAGACTAGTGCAATCGTCATGCTAAGACGTGACTATCAAAACGGATGACGATTTTCGAATAAATATTCAATTTTCATAATGCGGATAAAACAATTTTCGCTAAAATTCGATTTCGCTTAACGTTACATAAACGCGACATTATAACATAAAACATAAAAATGATTGTTAAAATTTATATATACAAGCTTATAAAAATAATTTAAGTATGTAGTTAAATTGATAACTTTCGTTAAAATTCTAACAAGTAGTGGTCCCATTGCTTCTAATATACCAGATTTCTGAATTTTTTCAAGTTGGCAATTAAAAGAAAACATTAGATATTTCGTTTCGGTATTTTCTTTCAGTATTGATGTACTAATTATTGCTTTTTATAATATTATGAAATCCTCTCCTGAGTTGAGATCGGGCATTATTCGAATTACAAGGAAGCCATATAAAGAAGGAATTCAGCCTGAATCTTAATATTTCGTTAATTTGTGAAACGTTCTGCGTAATTTTTTAAATAAAAAAAAAAATCACCGAAATTAAAATAATATTTTTTTATAGCGAACATAACTATAGATCTAGATTTTTCTAAATATCGTACCCACCGTTCAAAATTTATATTACGCAATCATTTCGCCAAATGAGTACAATTAGAAGTAAAAGTTTTCTAAATCCTAATTTCTAATCATAAAAACATTCTCAAATATCAAAACCATTCATTAATGGAGTACCTAGGTATTTAGAATACCTATGCCAATACGATAATTATTCAAGTACGATTTACGGCGAAAACTTAGGCAATATTAATAACATTTATATCCGAAATACGTTTTTCGTACTTGAGACGATAAATTATTTTTAATTTATGACCATTCCTTTCGTTACTTCAAGTAACAAATTTCGTATAACAAAAATAAATTTTAGGTTCATCCTAAATTTATTAAAGTTATACTCATTCAGATCAAAATGATAAAATCAAGTTTATTGACATTGCTTATTTATTTACTTATTTTTGCCCGTCGTAAAATTATCCTTTGCTTCGCTATATGGCATCTTTTCGAAATGCTACCGCGAAAGAAAATACCGAAAATTTAAAACCAAACACATATTAATGGTAGGATTTACTACACTATGAAACTGTTGAGTACTATTGAATAAACGCGCTACGATAATTAAAATCAATCTAACAAATAATTGGTTCATAACTTATATGAGAAAGCCCGTAAAAAAAGGTATAAAAGAAAATGAATGTTGGCTTTTAAAAAAAAATTGTAAAAGGAAGAGAAAAAGAAGAAAGATGGGGAAGGAGGATGGGGTGTACATGAAGAGAGAAAAAAAAACAAAAATGAAGTGTAGAATGTATCAAAGCGAATATCAGAACTAAAAGTTCTTCGACAAATAGTGATTGTTTTCCAAAAAAAAAGATCAGTTGACAACCATTCGAATTAATATTTTAGTCAGCTCAAAAAAATAAATATGTTGCTTTGTAATTGAGCATATAAATATTTATAATCGTATTTATATAATATGTATATCTATATATAATATTTATCAAGAGAGAGAGAGAGAGAGAGAAAAATGAGGAAAAAGAGAGGGGTCCAAGAACCGAAAATTCTACGTTTCGCTTTTTTTTCTACGCACCGATGATGCTCGCGATGAACTATCTTTCGTTGAACCTTTCACCGAACCTTTCGTCGATTCAGTATCAACCTCTGACGAATTCAGAGGATTGAGTAATTTTTTATATTTATCTGAATTCAAAAATCGTGGGTACGAATCTCGATGCATCAGCGTGTAAATTTGCGTTTGCGCTTCGTCGAAAGTGTGTATTGTCGGCGAATTCATATTTTTGTTGATTAAATCACGTACTTTCGAATCTAAACTCACCTGCAATATAACAAGTATGTCATATATAAGTTAAATCCGATTTTCCATCGTGTTTCAAAATACATCTATGGTTTAGACCATGGTTAACGTATACGTTCAATCGATAACTATAGGTCATTTGTACTTCAATCATGTAATTACGTGAGCTTTTTTATTTTTTAAATTCACTAACTGGATTAAACCTCAACTTAGCATGTACTTCGTTTGATTAAAAATCATTTATTAATAGAGTTAGCTGTGTAAAAAAAATATACGTGAAAGGAATATTGACGAATGTTTGTCAGGTATAGGCAAATGTTTTTTTCACATCGTTAAGTAATATTTTTTTTATCCAGTTACCTGGTGTACTCAAGTAGAAAAACGTATTTAATTTTCATCTCGAGTTTATTACATATGCGATAAAAATAAAAATCTCAATAATTTACAATAAAAATTGTCAAAATTAATCAATTATTTTGTGAAACTTTGTAATCCTTTTAATACGAACTACGGTTGCTTTACGTCAATATTAAATTCATAAAATGGAAAATGGTAACGAATATGCGAATTAATAATAAATCTAAAAAATATCATCGAATCAACAATTTACCATCCTGTAGTACTCACGCCTGATTCAAAAGCAATTTCATCTTAACAAAATTATCGATTGAATGAAACAAAGAATAAATGGACGGTAAGATGAAAAGCTATTCGACGATGAAAATATACCAACCTATTTTGTATTTTACATTAGAATTTCAAACGGTTTATAAATTTTAGGAGAGAGGAAAAAAAAGTATATATTCACCTCTTTTGGAGATAATATTGAGATAAAGTCTTCGTAAATAAACCTAGCTCTCTCTTCCACAACGTTCGGATTTGTTTCTTTCTTCAATTCTTCGCAAGCTTCCCAAAATAATATATTTTCTTCACTGTATTCACAGCGCAAAAATTCTCTAAATATTCGGCGTCCGGCTGAAAATAATTTTCGTTAATGTTTGCATCATGAAAACTACTAAGTAATATCCTACTATACGTCTATACCATTTTTTTTTAAAATAAACTACATAAATTTTTCAATCATACCTGGACTTTTCATTAGTTTATCGAATGAATCGCCCCACAATCGTATTTCTTCGATAGATGGTCTGAAACGGAAAATATTCGATTATCGATATCACTTCATAGTGTTCTAGTTTATCAAAACTTTCTTCACTCGGAAGGAAGAATTTTATCGAAAAAATAAGCGTCGATGCACAACTGCATAACTATAAGTACGAGCAAAACTAGGTCATTTAGAGTAATTGTTGTACTTACGGAGGTTCGTCGGCAGTGATTAGTAAATTTTCTGGACTTTTATGTTCCTCTTTTGGCTGTTTAGGTTCTTCGTGTACAGCTTTCACAGCTAAACTGTAAAACGAAACACGTTTATTTTAAATTAATATACGAAGTAATTTAAAAATAGGTGGGCACATGTAATCGCGTATCTTTTTCCTTTTTTCAATATTATTACTAGTAATTGATTTTTTTTTTCAGTACATGTGAAATTTTGCATGCGCAGTGCATGATTTTGCAGATATCAGGATTGACAAGAACATTTATATCATTTCTCGTTATGAAATATCACAAAGCAACTTGAATGGTTTATTTCAACAGTGGCATCTTATTCAATCAGCGAAGCGTTGGACATTCCTTTATTATTTTGGTATAATTAGTACTTCATTTGCCTATATCTGGATACCTCAGCTGACAGCGTTTGTTCGATACCCGTCGATTTCACGCAGGTATTTCTGCGTTTTGTCAACCAAAATAAGTATGTTTCAAATTGATAGGAATTCTCACATTTGAAATGCTCGTTTAGTCAACCTATTGACTTATTTTTATACTGGGAAGAAGTTCAATGGAACAAAATAATTCGAAAAATAATTAAACGCCGAAAATAACCATAAGGGTAACCTTTAATTATATTTTAGACTCGAACACAAACTATACTCGAGGTATTCATCTTGAATCATCTAATGTCGTTAAACTCGTGCGGTAATTTTTAAAAACACAAACCTAACTTGCACAATTGTCGTTCGAATACGAAAAATACGTGTCAACTCAACGAATGTTTGAAACTTTTCTAATTAAAATATCGAAAGAAACATTTTTTAATTTAAAAAACCGATTGAATAAGGCGAACCTAAAGCATTTAAACTTTTGTCCCTTCTATTAAAAAGAAATATTAAAATGAAAGGTATATTAAAACGTTGAATTATAGCACGATGTTGCAAAATTTTAAAGTTTCGCTGTGCATGAAATTTGTAAAATTCGTCGAGCTTTGCAATAAAACTACGAAACATATTCAACCGTTTTCGCTTCTATTTGGATTAAAATTATTTAAAGTATTCTACTACGTACAAGAAAATTTGCATAACAAAGATGCGGAACTAAAACAGAACTTGAAAATTATACCGAAGTGAAATAGGAGTAGTGTAACATAAATCGAAACCATAACAGATTTTATTACCAGCTCAGAACAAGTACTGAAATTGAAATAATACTGTAATCAAAAACAAACTAAAAAATCTTTTCTTTTTATCTCCGTGATAGAAGACGAATAGAAAAGAATCGGTGAAAAAAGGAGAAAAAGTTAATTAACTACCTTGAACCTTACAAACATGGGTTTTCAGTTCAGATTTGAAAATTAATACAAACAACTTTTATTTTATTAATTTTTCAAATTATCTTTTGTTTTAATTAGTCTGTACCGAGGATCGTTTCAAGGACTACGTGTAGATGCTTATTGCTTACTCGCATTTAAACAATCTGTATTCGTTCTTTTAAATACCTACTAATACTGTTTGCTGTTGAGGGATAGGTATGTAGCAAATATGCTTTTATTATGGGTACAAGTGGAAAGAGCGTTGTTTCGAAATAACACGTAAGTAGGTAAGAGTCTATTTGGATAGCAAATTTTTCATTCAAGCTTGACTTAATTGCAGATACTACAATTAGAAGATGAGAAGTCTTATGCTATTTGTTTAAACAACTGATCATAGCTTGCGTGTTTAATACAAAAAAGGGAAAGGTGTAGACACTAGACAGCAAGGCACCCATTAAAGAGAATAATCTTGACCCTCGTGAATTATTTTTAAATTCTAGAGACTACAGGAAAATAACTGATTTAATGTGAGATTTTACATCAAACATATACGCACATCATACATGTACATATAATATATCTTTTTAGTGATTTCTTTGAAAACATTTTTGCAACGACATAAAACGAAGCTCGCATTATTTTGTAAGTAAGTACATATATTTGAAATAAACCAAATTCACAGGTGATTGAATACATGGATAATATCTTGTTTTTTCAGATCATCATGCATTATGTATTTTGATAAAATAAAATGTATGTAATATGTATCTAGTCAAGTTATATGTTTGTGTCAGTTTTTCATTTTCATCTCACACAAGCATACGGCGCTTCTCCCTTTTAATAAAATTAATGCGAGAACTTCACACTTTATGGTTCGAGACATTTATTACTCGAAATTACCCTTTTTCAAGTGAAGAAATCTTTAGGTAAATCTACGCATGTATACAATGTTGTAGTGAAATATCCAAGTTGAAAAAGCTGCTGCTAAATGTCATACTCAGAAGGGCTGTATTTCTGTCCATAAGCTCGTATATACTGTATGCTTTACTAACTAGAGATTCTCTTCGCCATAACTACCTTCTCGACGGAGAAAAAAATCTTCACGAGCTCGACTGGGTATGAAGTTTGTGAGGAAACTTACCAAGAACAAGGACGACAACAACAACACCAATGAAAACAGCACTGTTTGTTGGTGGAAGATGAATTATTGATTGTATTCGGACCAGAAGGCGTTGAACCAATGGCGTTGTTGTTTATATTTGTTGGTGGAGTGGCGACAGTCCGCGTCGTATGCAGTGAAGTCCCGCTACCAATTTTTCTCAGTCGACAACCAGTATTATCTGCACGCTCACTGGACGACGACACAACTGTGGACATCTGTAAAATTAAGACAAGATTAGGTATCTTTGACCTTAGTAGCGAATCTCAAGAATTTTCAGCTATGGTGTAGTTGCAATAAAAATCATATGTATCTATTGGGTGCAGTTTAAATGTAAAGTTATGAGTTGCTCGATAAATTTAACAATCAGCGTGGAAGTATTTTTGGTTTTTCTTGGAGAAATTCTGGCACACCACTGATAACGAGTACGTAGCTGAAGCTATCTTACGTCAAAATTGACATCTACAGCTATTTGTTCTAAAAGTGAAAAACACCACGATGTCAAAAATGACATCTTTCCATTGTAATTATCTGTAAAACACCATGATGTCATTTTTGACATCTACAAATTGGAGCAACGCGAGAGAGGGGGTTGAAACCGGTTCACTTTACAGTTGACGTTCTACGTATTTCAAGTCAACCACTACCTATGACAGGGTAGAATGGTTATCAGCAGTATTACCACGTTGTGGAACTAAAAATGATGTTTTTCTATAGAGAGCGTGCTTTACGTCATTTTTTGACATCGTGGTGTTTTTCAATATTCTAAAAACACGGTGATGTCAATTTTGACATCAAATTATTTTTCATTATGTTGCCTTTAGGTTTTAAAAAATAATGCTGTTATGTTGTGTCAGATCCAAATGACTCCCTATGCTAAATTGTTTCAATAATCGAGCAGTCTTTCTTTTACACTGATTTTACGATTATATAATTAGCGAGAAATATTCCCAATAAGTTACAACGAAATATAAGCCAAAATTCATACCAACCAAACCGAACGCATTATTTTCAGAACAGATTACTCGGGCATTCAATATCATTTTCTACATAGAGAAGGAAAATATAATATTGTATCTTTCATTTACCAGCGCAATTGGTGTAATAAATTGCGAGAAAAAACTTGGCGGTTGCCCATGTTCCATGGAGAACTCCCTCCTTTCACATACCTCGCAAGTAACTTAAATGACCCTATATCTGTAAAGAGCTCGACTTAAGTACCTGTCTTTCATCATTTATGACAGCGAATTTAATAAATTTTTTGCAACCTAAAGATGGCAAAATTTTCGAATTACATACCATATATCGTCCCCCTATCTTCAAAATAAAAAACGAACAACTTTTAAGCTTTTATTTTTTTGAGCTTTTTATTCTGCAACGGCGCTTTTTCGTTAGATACGCAAACGAGTTATGGCACAATGTTAAAATTAATAGTTGGAAAATAATTATCTCGTAACTTTCGAAATAACGAGTCTCAACGGTCAAAAGTCAAAATTGAATTTGAAGTTAACACACCCAAAACATTATTAAAAAACTTCTCGTTGCTGTATCGAAGTAAATGAAAGGAGTTCTCAATCTTTTCAGCTAAAAGTCACGTACCTATTTAACTTTCACATTATTTCTCGTTTATTACTTCGATATTTGGGACCAATTCGTTTTTTTCCTTTTTTTTTTCACGCGTCCATGGATATTATTTTGAAATTATTTTGCGATGAGTGGTTGATTCATCTTGAATATTTTGACGCGAAAAAATCTTTTTGATCTTTGAAAATGTACTTATCAATACAAAAAGAAAACAAACGAAAAACGCGGTAATTATTTTTAATAATTAATTTTCACAATAAAAAAAATTAACAGTTCATCCTGATCGATATTTCAGTGCTCATTGAGTGACTTTTTCAACCGTGTGTGTTTTTCCATTTGTAGGTACATATGACGCTTCGAAAAGCTATTTTACTTTTACACATCGTGCATAAATTAAAATGCTATGATGACAACATCTTCATTAAAGGCAATGATTATTTACATAGTAAGTACTAATTATTTGCCACTGCCATCGTTTCTGTTTATGTAGAAAAATTAATTTACCTTCGTTAAGGTTTTTTTCCGCAAAGCATAAAAACACCGCACATGGTCAGTAAATAATACCTGCATACCTATTACCGAACTCTCAAGTACCTACCAAACAACTAACTTGTCATTTTATTTGTTTATTGTAATAGATTCCATTATTAAATACTACGCAAGGTAATACCAATAAAGAATAATTGCGTATTTTTAAGAAATAAATGCAGCTCTCTCTCTTTCTATTAATCACATTAGCCTACATACACGTATGGCTAACATTCAACTTGAAAATTTGCTAATACGAGCTACGATATTGTGTACACATACACACTATTTAATTATCTACTTGACTACAAACACCAATGCACAAGAGGAATATTTCCTATTTCATGGTTAATAAACGAGAAACCAAATTTCGTTGGTGAACTAACATCGGGTTTTTCCAATTGAAAAAAGGTGCTTAAATCAAATGAACTTTTTTTACTTGTGTAACTTAAAAACTGCCACATGAAAAGTTACTCAGGTACGTACATGTGGACTTCTTGACTTGGAAGTGTTAGATTAAATTGACTCTGAAATTAATTTCCGTCTTCAAAATGTACCTATCTGATTTGAAACAAGCGAATTTCCTTGCAACGTGAATTTAGAACCAAAAGACCACTACATTAAAGCAATTGTTGGCATTTATATAAATTCAATGCAAAAGATATCAATACGTAGTTCAAGCACTGTAATCGTCAGGATGCATTATTAAATCATAAGAACTTCAATTAATCAACAAAATTGGAAAAATTCTATCTACTGGCCATGCCTTCCGTCCATGATGCTGGGTTCTCCTGACAAAATGATGCTTTTTTGATTTCAGGGTGCGAATGATAACAATGTACGTATTGCAAAAATTGGCTCAAAACGATAATGAAAAATATTCTTGCCAAAACGCGATACCTATATTTTTTCCCAAAATTATTTCAAATACCAAAATGCGCTAATCATGAACATTAGATATTTGTATGAAATATTTTATTGATTTATTTAGCTACAATTTGTTAGAAGATCCTCACAAAAATCTGCCGAATGATTGCAAGCAAGATCAAAGGAATATTGTGCAATTGCAAATAATGCAAATTACTGCCCTACTAGCTCCAATACGCATAATGGCAACTCTTCCTAATGGCAAAACGAAGTGTTACCTGAAACCTGAGTGGGTGTTGTGTATATATATTTTCCAACGTGTATATTAGTTTATAATGAAGGGATTTGTGATACTACCACGAAATTATGCCTGAAGTCTTCTTAATTGCATTCAAACACAGTAACTATAAAGCATGTATAGTAAAGTAGTTTTCCCCTAAAAACATTATCTGTATCAAGAAGTGATGTCATAGTGAAAATATTATTATTACGATAAATTTTTTCTTATAAAGGATCATCATTAATTATAGTCTATAGATGAATAGATATACCTATTTCGGAAATCTTTTCTGATGTAAATGTAACGATCTCTTTTTACTCTACTCTTTGTTTTCGGTTTTCATAAAACTCATGGGAATTACGAAGGTTTTCGTTGCCACTTCGTGCCTCAACTTTTTTCTTTTTGTACACACTTATGGCATTACTTGTGTGCAATTTTGTAAATTTTATTTCACATTGATAAAAGTTGAATTGTTAACATCGAATGACTTATAGTAATTATCATTGCAAATGAATAACAATCGACCCCCCCCCTCCCACATCTCCATAAAATATGTATTCCTTTGATATTCCAGTAAGTGATATTGCTTAGATATCATAAGCAAAAAAAAAAAATGTAAAATAATCATTGTTTTTAGAATTTTAATAATTGCAGTAAAAAAATAAGGTTAATAATAATGATCAGCAAATTAATGGAAAGTAATGCCAGAAAATAAATTTCTCTGAAAATTATCATACATTTAGACGAATTAAGTGAATTTTTAAAAACACTGGTTTGACTCAATAGAACTTATTTAACCTTTAACGATAAATGAAATTTAAAAATTCTATTTTTTTTGTGATCGGGTTAAAAAAAGACTGTATTGGTAACTAGAGTATTTAACTCCCACTTCCTCTGATTTGCACACACAAAAGATTCACTT
>QBDW01000208.1:0-56680 GCA_003261595.1 Maconellicoccus hirsutus
CATTATTTACATTGATAGTGTTCAGTTCTGATAATGATATAATTTCTGCACCGTTTTATATGCATGCTCACTAATAAATGGAATTTTTCCTATCTTATATATCATTCTAACACTATTAAAAAAACAAAGTATGGTTAAACAATTTTGCCCCCCCTGAAATTTCATTTGCCCCTCCTGAACATTTCGGCTAGCTACAGGGCCGGTGTTGATAAAATAGCATAGAATCGAGCAATATTTGTTCAAAATTGTTTAAAATTACGCAAAGTTGTCAAAATGTTGTTAGAATTGTTCAGAATTGTTCAATATTCGCTGAAATTGCACAAAAGTTGTGCAAAACGATTAAATTAATAAGAAAATTTGTTAAAATAGCAGAAAACTATCATAATGTGGTTGAATTGGTTTAGAATCCACCAAAATATGTTTAAAATTACTTAAAATTGTCGACATGTTGTTAGAATTGTTCAGAGTTGTACAATACTCGCTCAAAATTACACAAAAAATGTGCAAAATCATTCAATTGATGAAAAATCTGCAAAAAACTGTCATAATGTTGTAAAAATAGCTTAAAATCGATCAAAAAATGTCTAAAATTGCTTTAAATTACACAAATGTTATTAAAATTGTTTAAATTAGTTTAATATTTGTTGAGAAATGCATAAAAACTGTTAAAATAGTGTAGAATTGATCAAATTTGGCTTAAAATTGTTTTAAATTGTGTCAAACGGTCAAAATGTTGTTAAAATTGATTAAATTGGTTCAATATTTGCTGGAAATTGTATAAAAACTATTGAAATGTTGGCAAAATAGTTTAGAATTTATCAAAATGTGTTTAAAATTGTTTATAAATACGCCAAACTGTCAAAAAATCGTTAAAATTGTTTAAATCTATTCAATATTGTGCAATTTTGGGTAAATTTTGAATAATTCTAAAGTATTTTAACATTTTCATAGTTTTTTGCAATTTTAACCAAATTTTTCATTAATTTAATTTGTTTTGCACAACTTTTGTGCAATTTTGAGAGAACATTGAACAATTCTGAACGATTTTAACATTTTGACAATTTTGCGTACTTTAAGGTAATTTTAAACAAATTTTGATCAATTTTACACTGTTTTAACAACATTTCAACAGTTTTTGCGCAATTTTGAGCAAATATTGAACAACTTTAAACAAATTTAACAATATTTTGATAATTTTGAGTAATTTTAAACGAATTTTGATCGATTCTATGCTATTTTCAAGGCATTTTAACAGTTTTAATGAAAGTTTGAGCAAATATTTCACAACTTTAAACGATTTCGACAATTTCGTGTGATTTTAAGCAATTAAAAAAAATTTTTGATCGATTCTAAACTATTTTAACAACATTTTGATAGTTTTAATTGCAATTTTAACCAAATTTTCTACAAATTTAATCGTTTTGCACAACTTTTGTACTATTTCAGCGAATATTGAACAATTCTGAACAATTCTAACAACATTTTGACAATTTTGCTTAATTTTAAACAATTTTGAACAAATATTGATCGATTCTAAATTATTTTAACATTTCCGCAGTTTTTAGTAATTTTAACTAAATTTTTCATTAATTTAATTGGTTTGCGTAAGTTTTGTGCAATTTTCAGCAAACGTATTAATCAACTTTAATCAATGTCAACTACATTTTGATAATTTTTCGTAATTATAAGGGATTTTAAATTCCGATTATAATGAAATATTTAACAGGTTAGTAAGTCAGAGTCGGTTCTATAATTTATTCCTTTTGGCTTCTACTCCCGTACACTGCTCATTGCTATAAATTTAAAACCCATTAGCAAATCTCGACGCGATTAATTTAATTAGTAGCAAATCAATTATATAGATATCAAAACACGTTTATACGTGTTCCAAAATAACACACAGGAAGATAATCAGACCACAGCGTTAGTTTGAAACCTCGTGAAAAAGAAAATCAATGGCATTCGCATTTTAGTTTTTCCGCGACGAAAATTTTGCCCACACATGAACTCGTTGAACTCTTCGGTACACATGCGTAGATAAAAAAGCGCAATTTCGCGTTAACTTGCATAATGGCGGAACGCAGGCACCGAAAAGACATCACAGAGAACCCCTCGTACCGTCGTACGCGAGTACACAAAGAAAACCCGAGTATATTTCGAAGTAATATAAACAAAAATTATTTTCAGCTAGTTAGAACAGTTGGTGGTATAAGGTAGGAATTTACCCTTCAGCTTGTAATGAGCCAATCAGCGCATTGTAAAGCGAGGACAAGTTGGAATAAAACAACATTTTAAATCAACCCCTTTACACCATTTCTATTCTATATACATGGTGAATTATGAGAAAAAAATAGAAATGAATGCAAAAATGAAATGGAGTTGGTAGTGCAGTTTTTCTAAATGGAACATAAGAAATTATTCTTTCGTATGTACGCAATTCACATACAACACCGAGTGTTGGTTTAATTAGTATGCCTTCAAGAGGCTCGAGACGAACTTCTATAACGAATGAGTTATCTATATAATGCACAAGCCTCATATAAAAAAAACCCTCGCTTCCCGCATTTATCGAAAATACGGTTAGTTTCCAATTTCACCTTCGTGTCCGCAACGTCATATTTTCCGATAGCGCGTCGCAATTAATCAAACAAAAAACTATACCGATTAACTGGTTCGGCTTGTATCCAAACATCGTTAATTAGACGGAAGAACTATGTCGATATAATTACTACCATCAGTCACACGCACGATATAGCGGTACCGTGCCTGTTCGCAGTATCGATTAATCACCATCTTTGCTGATTACTCGAAGAGAGCGCGATCTCTTGTCGCCAAATTTGTCAATTCGATATGTACACAAGTCCTACCATAAGCAGACTTGCCAACAGGCGATTTCAAGTTTGGATGAGCCGACGGCCATCATGCCGGTACACCTATTTATAATTAACTAATTTGAAGTTTCTTTTTTTGGTTCGAACATTGCCACGGACGTGTTTGCGCTTTTATCAAACGTAATTAAAGATCATTAAAAAAACATTTCGTCTAGGATGTTCGAATACGAAGTAAGCTCGTTTTACCGCAACCACACATTTTTTTCACCTCGTCTGCGCTCCTATACAAATGAAAAAAGATTTGAAAAATTCAGGTAATAAAAAAAAAACTCCAATTAAAACCGACGTTCGTCGGCGTTTAGTACTTTCACCTATTTGTTTCGATTTTTTAGTGTCGATTAAAAAAATTAAAAAGCATAACGATATTTGATGGAAATAGCAAAACCGTGTTTACATTTAAATATACTCGTAATTTTTAAAATGCGTTCGATAAAAACATATCAAGTTACTAACTTCCCGTCTCGAAATGCACTTCGCCAAACATGCGAACCTTAATTGTTTACTTTTCATATAAATCCGGACGATACAGCTGTTATAGTTTTTAGAAAATCCGCATCTCCTAATCCATTGTTTATATCAACCAAACAAACTTCTTGCGACATGTTACAAAATTGATATCGTATTTTATTCGCGCCGCGACCAAAAACACCGTCGACCGAGCCTCCGCTTCCGACAAAGATTTCGCCTTAAATTATATTTATACGTAGAGAACCCGAAATCCCTGCGTGTTATTGTCAATATTAGCGCAAGGCCGCACATCAATGGACCCGCCCGACGGCAGACAGCCCGAAATCTCAACCTTTTAGCCAAATTATACGCGCAGCCACTGTACTCACGAATATTGTGTTCAATTATCGCGCCGAATCGAAAAATCAACAAAAGGGTAAATTCGCTCTCACAATATACCTACTCGACGATTCATTCTACGTTTTGGACCTTTTTTCTTCAAAATTCGTTCTTGTATAATTAGAAACGCGCTAATTTAAATGTCTCCATGTAGACGTTCGCATTTTCATGGTCTGCTTACCTTTTGCTAATACGCATTGTATAATCTTTCGGTATAGCCGCCGCCGTTTGGTGGCGCTTTTAGAGAGGCCTTTCGTTTTCTGTTGAGGTTAGTGCCCGTTCCGACAGAAACGTAGGGTTTGATTTGATTACGAGTAATAATTATCGTTTTGTTTGTAGGCGTTGCATTTGTCCGTCACCGAGGATTACAATTTTAAGGAATTTGATAATTCAATTTTGAAAACTCGCATTAAATATCAATAAAATTTAAATATCGAAACAAAAATTGATGAAATAGGTATAAATAGCGTAATTGATTGGAAACTACTCGATGACACTTCACAAGCGTGTATCTCGCGAACGCAATCATTACAAAAAATACTTAAAATTTTACATAGAATATTTTTTGTCATCACATATTCCTTCGCAAATTCAGCCATTTTCAAGCAATATGATAATACCTATATACAATTACACAATGCCAGCCTAGAGCCTAACAGCCTATACACCTGCCAATCAAAATAGCCGCCATTTTGTTGATACGATCAATTATTTTAAAGTGCCCCAACATGTTCTTTTACAAGGGGAGCAGGTTGCGGTAGTTCGGAAGAGGATATGGATTAATTTCTTTTTCAAAGGCCTTCACACAAAGACAACGATCGTGACCATATAATTGGAAAAAAATTAAGATTTTTTGTGCAAAAAGGATTTTTTAAAATAATTACAAAAAATAAGAAATAATGAAAAAAATGAATATAGTATTTGTAAATAAATGACCAGCAATTGAAAACTAAAACGAATCACAAAATTTTTTTAATTACATTAAATATTGTGACTCGTTACCAAGCTTTCAGCATTTCATATGAGTTTTCATTGGCTGGAATTTTTCCAGGGTAATAATTTGATGTCCTTTTTTTCTAAAAATCATGTCAGGGTATTTGACGGATTTTTTTTGAAAATTTTCTATTTTTTACTACCTTCACCACCCCCTTCCCCTCACCTGTCAACGAGGTCAAATTTCAGAATAGAATAAAATCTGTAGATATTTTTTTTCAAATCAAATTAAAATTAAAAAAAAAATAGGCATATAGTTTATGAATAATTTCATACATCAATTTCCTCATAAATAATTTCTAAGGTTTCCAAATTTTTTCAAAAAAAAATGAATAATAAAAACAACAGACAGAAAATATATTAAGGGAATTTGAGAAAATTCCAAAATACTCAAAAAATTTCAAGCCAGCGACTACATTACTCGTACAATAATAAACATCAAATTTCAAGAATATTTTTTCTTCTTGCAACGGCGCTAAAAAATCGCATAAAAAAGATTTTCGTTTCTTTGTCTCTTCCAAAAAAACTCAGGGATTTTATTTATTGTAATTTTTTTCATTTGTAGAAAGGGTAAATTTCGCTTAATTTTTACTTCTTCAGTTTAATGTGCCGTATACTGATGCCTAGGCCAAAAGCAGGGCCGAGTAGATGAAATCCGGGCCCCGGCGAAAAATTATACAGATCCTTTTTCGCTTGAAAGGGCTCGGCATTTTTTCCAAGGGCCGGTCATTTTTTTCCAAAGGGCCCGTAATATTTTGCAAGGGCTTAAAACGCACGCGGGCCCTTTAAAAAATCCGGTCTTGAGGAAACCCCCCTTTCCCCTTCTGGTTGAGCCTGGCCAGATGCACGATCAGGAGAGGAAGATTTAGATTTTTGGAAGAAGACCAAACAGATTTAGGAAATGTAACAGTGTAGATATTGTAGAGGATCATATGCATAATATTGCTTAATTTGTTGATTTCATGTCTGTCTGAATTCACCCCATCATTTGCTCAGCTGCGGGGTAAGTTGGGAAATCCAAATGTGATCTGCTTCACCAAAAGTAACCGGGCGTTCAATTTTAATAAAAAGAAATTAAATTTTATTTAGAGTGCTCGTTTTATGAACCTTAAAATCTAAGGAAGCATTTTTGATTATTTCAAAAGAAATTCTGTGTATAAAATTAAAAAAAAATATATATTCAAATCAAAAAAAATATTCACATTTTTTTCAAAGTAGCTAATTAAATATTTTTTTTTTCCAAAAATTTTCCAAGGGTAATTTAAAGATTTTTCAAGTCCTCATTTTTACTGTCTATTATGTGATTTAGAGTTAAAGAAGTACTCCAATGAGGACACATTGGTTGGTCTTTTTTTTTTTAATGAGAAATTATGATTTAAAAATTTCCAAAAATTTCGAATCACTTTTGGATCAATTTCTGAACGAGTACGATTTAGTGTTGAAATTAAATTCGTAAAATCCCCTCCTTCCCTTTGTTATCTCGCAACACTTAAGATTACACGAATAATTCGCATCGAGAACTTCTCCAAATAACCTCTCCTCCCCTTCCCTTACAAGCCCTCTTCACTACATTACAATTCCTCGTACACATCCGAGAGAAATTTCATGACTGATCTGATTCGTTTGAGTCGGTACACAAACGAGTTAATTTGAATATAAATATTCATAAAATTTCGTCACGTTTAATAAGCTACACGCATCTGATGGCCGACGCGATTTCGCCGCTATATTTGTAAATTCTACGCATGACTCATCACGTTACAGCCATCCGGAAAACCTACCTTTGATGCTCGAATTACGCGATCACGTACATATTCAAAATGAATTCCCAAGTTATCTGATATATTTACATTTTAAACCATACGACACGAGCACGCTTCGTCGGCACCTAGACTTTTTTCTAAAATCGTCCGCCGCGAATGTCCATTAAACGAAATGAAATTTTGGACACTTTGGGCGCGTCGCTACGTTTCGCCGAAGACGTCGTTTTTTACACGGTTCAACAAGACGGACGTCTTACAGCCACGCCTTTAGGGCCAGTTAGGGTGTGGCTAAATCGCATTATCTTCGCGTTTTACGGCGCTCGTGTAACGACTCTTAATCTTTTTATACCGGTACCTACGTTTTTTCTCTTATCAATTTCACTATACGACGTGTATTTCGGTGTAAAAACTCTCCCGAATAATAGCCACAGCGTTGTCCCGTTTCGTCGCAGCGTTTACGTTTTACCTTTTACGCCTATTTTTAGCGTTTTTTTTTCACCCCTCACCCCTTCTTCCAAATATACAGGCAGCACAAAGCTATCCTCGGTGATATGCGTGTTTGCCACACATAACATTTATTTACCTTTTACTGTATTTTTTTCGCGCAATTTTACCTTAAATTATGACGTGTGTCGTCTGGGAACCCAACGACGTTTGTATCGAGTTTTTACGACTTTTTTCCTTATTTTTTGGTCGAATCTTATGATATAATGAGACTCCCTTTGTTGGATATTAACAAACAAAAGCAATAGGTGGTCTGTGGTCGTTTATATTCGTGTGATTTTTCATGCTTGTGCGATACACCGCCAGCAAAAATGTCGTATTTGTGCTTAATTCGAATTCAAAAATATTAAAAAGCGTTGTATCATTCAAGCTTCTATGATAATTTGAAAATTTGCGAAATAAAATCTATTTTTTTGAAAAAAATGTTGATAATCCAAATAATAGAAAAACATTTCAGTAGAGAAATTTACAATAGTTTCGGAAGATTAAGGCAACAAACCTAAACAATCACATATTTTTGATTTCCCCCCAAAAATATACTTTCAAAATCTTCAAAATATTAAAATTACAGAAACAAGAATTTTCCTTCGTACTTGATTTTTGCATAAATTTTTTCTACAAGCGTTCGCCTACAATAGACATGAAAATGCTAAATCCATCCTCAAGGTATCTAACGGATTTTTTATTTGAAAAATCACTAATTTTTCACTACCTTTTTTTTCAAATTTTCCAGAACCTCTCAACTTTACCCCCCCCCCTCCCTCCGCATAAACGAAGTCAAATTTTAGATTAAATGAAAATTTTTAATTGAGAAAAAATCAAAATAAAATTATAAAAAAATAGACGCATTATATGCTTAATTCAAATAAATATATATGTCATATATTTCGACAGTGCTGCCAATTCATAAAAAATTGCAGGTGATTTATCAAAAATGAAAAATTTTTGAGTAATTTTTTCAAAAATATTTCGAGTCTTCGGGTTTTTTATTTTTGCACTACTTTTTGACAAAATTCACTACTTTTTCACTACTTTCACTACTTTCGCTACCTATTAGAAACCATGGTCTTTCGACACACACAACGTCATACCGAAAAATGTCATTCACAAACGACAAAAAAGCCGAACTCATTCGATAGAATAATTCGACCCGTGGTCTATCGTCTCGAAATAAATTACACAGCAAATACGCCTCTTGTAAATAACTCAAAACACCCTTAATCCAAACGCTAAGTGATATTTCGCTACTTGAAAAATGACTATTATAAATCAAAACGAGCCATAAATTCAAAGCAGACGCGTGTGATTTGAGATTTTCATAAATTTATAGCCTCCGTCTTCGTAACAAACTTTTCTAATATATTACAAAGTTTTCAAAAAGATGGAAACCATCAAGCGATGTATATGCGAAAAATATTGTGTGTTTTCAAATTTAGAGAAAAAAATTATTCCCGAGCTTAATTTATTCAGCATAAGCACGCATATATTTTCATTAATAATGAATATGTTACGATTTTTTATTTTCGTCTATGGTAAGAAAAATCATTTCTTGATTTTTTTTCAGAAGAAGGAAGCTGAAATTGACAACTTTTATAAAATGTGTACTTATCAATACTGAAATTTTTTTGCTACGGAATAATAATTTTATTGAGAAAAAATTATCTCTGAAAGATGTAAAAATTGAAAGAAGCCTACTCGAATTTACCATTAAAGCCAATTTGAATTTTATTGAAATTAAAAAGAAAAAAAAACACGTTAGTAAATAAATCAAAATTAAGTCTAAATACTTTGACAGTATTTGCGAAATTCATAAGACTTTTTTTATGCTAGATAAAAATCAAATAAAATTCAAAGAAGCGTTTCAAGTTAGCGACAGATTATATAATAAATGGAAATAAAGCAAAATTCTACTATTACTGAGTCACCAACTCAAATGTACTTTTACAAATAGAATAAAAAAACAGTATAAGCAAGATGTATAAAAATTCCGGATAAAAGGACATCAACAAAACGAAGCAATCCCTCAACCAACACGCAAATATATGGTGAAATTCGGCCAAAAAATGAAAAAACCACCTCTTTGCGAAATTCTCCTTCCACACAAAAAAGTACCCACCTTCAAGAACCTCCTACACGAATGTACCTCAAAGATAACAAAATCGAAGAACCGCGTTTAATATTCCATACACAAATAATTCGGCTACGAATCTCGCACGTCGAACTAAGGCAAACAGTCCTAAGCAAACTTTACCTCGTAAATTAACAACAATATATAGGTATAACGAAGAGGGACGCGGGGTGGTAGTAAGTTTTCCGGTTTCCTGATTCGCAGTGCCAAAAGAGTCCATTTTTTTTGCGCTAACTTCAGCTGCCATAAAAGTAAGCCTGATAAAAGTTGTGTATAGCACGCTTATGGACTAGTGCGTTTAAGCTAGAAACTCTTTTTAAGTTGCCGAGTATATCAAAGGATGCCATTAAGTGAAGGATAGAATCCCTTTATCGAACTTAAGCACGGAATCCCTTCGGGAAATTATAGCGAATACACATATCGCGGTATAACGTATTTGTTAGGGGATCCGATCACGATATAGCGAACGCCCCGGAGAATTGTACGTTACACGTTTAAAGATATATCCTAGCGTTTTCTTTCGTCGTACTTCAAATTCCATACGTATTCGGGGAAAAACCCGCCATAGCTTTAATTTTTTTCATTTTAGCTGATGCGAACGGCGCCGCGCGTGTTCTAAAATTAATCATCTTCACCCTAATCGCGAACAGCATTCGAAGGTATGTAGGTGTATGTCCGAAATATCTAGTTTACCCCTTTAACCGGTGCGGAATTTTGTTTTAATCATAATATAAAAATATGTGATATAGGTGCAATTTACCGGAGATTCTGTTTCATTAATCCTACTCTTGGACGTGTTAGATTGAGTCACCATCGCATTCTGTGGAAAAAAAATCCAACAATTTTACATCCGCCATATTATCAACGAATTCAAAATAAATAAAAATTTCACGCGATAAAAACCGGAGGGCTTGTATTTTATAAGGTGGAAAATTTCGGCATTACCCTCCGAGAGTATTTCGATTATGTACCTATAATTTACCTACACAACATGTTAAATATAGGTACGCATAGTATAGCGATTGCGCATTATGAAATATCGAGACCTACTAAGTGTTTCCGTTCAAAAAGAAGCACTTTTTTTAATCAGATAAATAATAATCTCGTCTACCTAATGCAATTACGTTCTTGTATACACGCAAAAACGCAAAGGAAAAAAAAAATGAACGTCACAATGGTTCATAACTTGTACACACTTTCACAAAACGATCCTCGTCTATAATTGGAAAAACTATATCGAAACTAATTCCTATATAACGAAACGTCGTATTGTCAAAATGACCCCACAAGTAAAGGCATTAAGAATGAATACAGAAATCAAAATCTTCGTCGAGACGATAAATTAATCAAAAATCACCCAACACGCACACGTTCCGTGTACATACAGAAATTACCTAAATATTACATTTCTGAAATATTGATAACGAAAGAATCGAATTAATTTGCCGCATAACATCGGCATCTTTACACGCTTTTGAAAATGCTGCGCGCGCAACTTCACGTACACAGGAGAATACTCGTACATAGGTAGTTAGGTACATAAAACTACGCGAAGAAGGAGAAAAAAGAGCATCGTTTAAATTTTAACGTTGTTATTCTTCGCTAAGATATTTTAATCTTATTACTTAGCTTTTAATATTCTTCTCTCCTGAGTACGAGCGTGTATTTCGCATTCGGCTCTACCCCTAGTCTTTTAACTTCTTTCCACAGCGCTGTGCAATGTACACGCTGGAAGACTCGATTTCTCGAACCCTCTGAGCCTTTTGGTAAATCCGTCATTGATACCGTGTTTTAGCAGCTGTCTGCCCATTATTTCAATCGCTTTCCCCAACCAATCTCTTACGCGTGATCTGTGGGTTTTTCTCTATCAATTATTACTTTATAGCGTAGCAGTGTTACCATGTTTGCGTATTGTGAAAATGTATTAAATTGAAGTAAATATAGCGACGATTAAACAAACTAGGTTATGATAAGCGAAGAAAGGGGACGATGTACCTTAAATTATGGGTTAGAATTTTGAAAAGCAAGACATACAAAAAGATCATCGCTTTAATGAAAAGCGCGAATAAAATACTATGAGACAATTTACAAAAAGCCAAAAAAATTTTCATGTACGACTTTCAACGAATTACACGTTTGATAGACAAAATCTCAGAGTCAGGTTTTCAACTGATGAAATGAAAACAATGTCATAATTAATTTCTGTCTTACGTTAGCCTATAACTTGGTGAATTTTTATGAATCATTTCGATAGGTAGCACTGATTGCTTCAAACTAAAGTAAAAGAACCTAAACCCAACCAGCAATCAACGACAAAATTCCTGACAAACGGAGTAACATCCTTTGATCATTCATTCTGATAATTGAAAAGAGGAACTCTTTAAAAATCACACGAAGAAATTACTGAAGGTTATTTGAAGTCTTGTTTGATGATGAAATCAAAATCAATTTAAATATTCAATAAAAAATACAGTTCAATTTCAATGTTTTTTAAAAAATGCAAATTTTTCAATTTCGAAAGTAGAAAAATATTTTAGAAAGAATTCATTTTTCTTATCTAATGTCTGATTGATCTTGCATCTTGATCATCTTAATAGCAAGTTTTGCGTAGATGCGAGTGTAAGTTGGTAACATTGAAGAATAGAACAACTACTGCGCAAATTGAAAAATGATAAGAATATCAATGTATTTAATGGTTAATGAAAAAAGAATAATAAAACGACATTTTGAAGAAAACAGGAATCCTCAGAAAATCATCAATTAGTGAGTGATAACGAATGAATGGCAATTCAAATAATTCAAATATTTGCAATGTATTCAGATGAACGTATTTTTTAATGTTACCAATTCGTGTTCACAATGCTCATGGCACAAACATTTACATCAGGTGGCCAAGATCAATTAAACACCAGGACAATAAACTTCAACTTGAAAATTCCAATCACTCGAGCTAAATAATTGGCATCCCTGCTTCTGGACATAGCAATTACCAAACATTCGCTATAGGACCACACTCCGTGGGAGTTTCACAAAATGCAAATCGTATTCGCTACTTTAAGCGAACAATGCGTAAGACTTGGAATAGGTCGAGAGGCTCATTAATTCATTGGTTCAACCTCCTTTAGGCCTTACAGGAAGATAACTCGTTCCAAGCACATCTTGTTCTGGCGCTAACCACTGATCATTGTGACGGAACGTTGATGAAGGCGGCGTCGTCAAATAAGTTTTTCTTTCGGGTGGGTTTTCGTCCCAGTACGTCAATACTTTTCGAACAATGAAGGAATACGTCCACGATGAACCTTTACTTTATCGTCGCAAACTACTAGTCTTGTTTGATATGAATTTAGGTAGACCTATGATACTCAATACTAGTGCGGGAAATTCGAGAAGGTACAATGTAACATTGCACCACCTGTTCAACGACGCTACTGGTTAAGCGTAAGGAAATGCTGTATTTACCAGCCAGAAGCAGTTTGGTGAACTGCAAAAGGGTGAAATTATGTGACGATGTTCCAGTAACGGATATTTCGAATTGAAAGTATTTCGAAATGTCGCGTCGTCAAACGTTTTATAATCTTTTTACGAAAACGACTAATATCTTTGGAAAAACTACGAACATCGTGTACCCAAACAAGAGGTAACTTTCTCTTACACGTTAGTTCCATTATCGAGATATTTCATATCTAACAAGAGACATCGTCTACGAGAAATTCGCTGAATTGACATATACCGACAATCTAATCGATTCGAGAACCGCCACAGATAAAAACTCCAAGACAAACGCCTTACCGAAGCAACACAAATGAGTCTTTTTTATTAGCCATTATAAGCAAAGTACAACGTTTAATATTCTACGTTAATTGCCCGTTAAAAAATTATTATGAATTGTATACGAGGGAAATTTTACGATCGTGTTAACTTATTGACATGTGATACGAAGAGCTAACGTTCAAATTAATATCCGCCATTACGTGTCGATCAAAAAAGCGTTATGGTTTATCAAAATGATAAAAAACATTCTCGTTTAATGACAAATTACCGCGACTTTCAAGACTGAAAATCACGCCGAGATGCCGAGAAGCTTCCCATCGACGTGGCCACAATAATTAAGAAACATAATTAATACCGCAAATGCCACTACAATAAGAACAAACTACCGATCCCTTGTGGGAGTCACAACATGGACGGTATTAGTGAAAGTGAATTGTTAACACGGACAGACACATGACGTACATCCCCCTCGTCCACTGCGATGTCGCCAGGGTGTAGGACAGGAATAAGTGGCTTTTGTCGCATCTTTTAAGACCTTCTTTCATCTGGACAATACGGTAGTTGAGTGTCTTGTCTATCTATTATGTTGGCGCCTATAAGAGCGTTAACTACCAAGGGTTTCCCAAATGTGTCCGTATAGTATACGCGAATATAGTGTCATGCAAGCGTTAGTTTCTATGAAATCAAAAATACTTACAAATCCGTGTTTATCCGAGATATTATTGGTTAGCTTTAATTTATGAAATGAGACGACTTTCTGCATCCACTGTTCGCCAGTTGAAGGCGAATCCGGATGGATATACATTCTTTTTGGCATCTCTGGATCCGCTTTACCCGCTACCATCCATCTACTGCTCCAACATAAATCATAAATTATTACAATTAATGACAAAATATACCCAACAAATCTACATTCAAGTATTTTAGTACAAATTAACAAGTAATTAACGGATTTGAACGAAATCCTTCAAAATAAATTATTCAATATACTCGATACAAAATCCAATAAACAAAATGAAATTTCCCCTTTTTTTCAATTATTCGTTCAATTCCGTTACAAAATTAAACTAAAATAAATTTGTTTCTCAAAAAAGCACATAAACAATCCAAGGCTGGCAAAAAATTTCCACACATCACCAACCCGTTGAAAATTTCCACATTGCCAACCCTGTAATGAACTCGAGTCTGCAACATTACACATGAGCTTGGTTAAATTTTCGCAAACTAAAACTACAAAACGCCCTCTAAATAAATAATAAGATGAGAAAAATGCTCAATACATTACCGCTCCGTGTAATCTCGCAGACTCTATTTAAAAATTAAGGGCTTGCAAAAAGGCCACGAATCAAAAAAATTCACATACTGACGCAAAGTGCTTGCGCGTTTATAAACTCGCATTTACAAGACGGACTACGCCACTGAAGAGAGAATTTTTTCGAAAAGGCCGAGAAACAATTAATTTTACAAAATTTACCACTATAGAAAAATGAGACGAGGTACCTGTTGTGAAATTTATAGCGGCAGTCGTCAGCAGCTACGATGTCCATAAGAAGTATGTATTTGGCCTTTTTGTCAAGCCCCATAACCCGCACCTTGTAAGCGGGAAACATACGCCTAAAAGAACAAAACAGAAAACCAAAACTTAAAAAAAAAAACAAACATGATGTACCTGTTGTGAAATTTATAACGAAAATCATCCGAAGCGACTATATCCAATAACAATATGTATTTCGCTTTCAAGTCCAAACCAGACACACGAAATTTCATTTGTGGAAACATTTGCCTGCGAAGTAAAAAACAAAAATCCTATAAAATTCACGCGTTTTTTTTATACTCGAATCATACAGTGTTAACCCCGAAGTCATCGTTATCGTTTGATTTCATAATTGAGGCGTCAAAATTACGCCAAGGAAAAATTTTTCGACTCGGTTACGCCCTTTTTATGTCGAATCTACTCTTCTCGACGATATAGTATCGTAATCTAGCATCTTAATGGTTTTCGCTATTTACGTGTAATACATCTCATTGAGAATTTTTCGATAAAACCAGCTTCCTTGGTAATTAAAACGATATCGTGAATTATTTATGCGCGCGTAAACTCAACAAAATATCAGTCTTGTTGTACGTTCGAACGTATAGAGAGCGCTGTAATAAAATCCATTTGCGATGAAAACTAAAAATTGAGTAGTACCAACACCTCCTCTACACAAGGCGTAGGCGCTGGCTTTGTGACGTCATCACTATTAGTATGAAATCCGAAGAAGTGTAAATACAAAATCAGAGATATTTCGAAAATTATGCAGTTTTTACTACAATAGCAGTTTTTAAAGTATTGTAATGTTTTTATGTTGCATTCATCTTGTCAAAATGTGAGACGAAAGACGAAAAAAATGGAAAATTGATAAATCACGAAATATGTCCGATTTGGTCTAATCCAGTTATTGGACATAAATTGATGTTTACTTATTTTCAATTTTTTTCTTCTTTTATCTCATATTTTGACAAAATGAATACAGCACAAAAACATTACAATACTTTAAAAATTGTTATTATAGTAAAAACTGCATTATTTTGGAAATATCTCTGATGTTGTAATTTGTATCATTATCAACACTTCTTTTGATTTCATATCGATAGTGATGACGTCACAAAGCCATCGCCTAGGCCTTCTGTACAGGAGGTGTAGATACTACCCTCAAACTACGCAGTGTACGTTTTAGATGTCTAAATGAAAATAAAAGGGAAAAAACAATTTTACGAACACGCGCTTCATATAGAATAAGTCTAAATCAGATAAAACCCGTCTGCAACCTCCTACGTGTAAGTCACACACTTTCATATTTTGCAATTCGTTAAAAAATAAATTCTAAAGATACGAATCGGAAATTCCTAATTTTTCACACTTATTTACTTCACACTGCGATCAGATATTTCTCCTGCTCGTCGAACACATGTGGCGGCGATTCAGACGAGCCATCGTATGCATTCGAATCAGCAAGAATTTGCCGAATTTTCCATCGGAAGCATTTAGCGTGTTTGAAAAATGAGATATTTTTTTAGGCTTTGCGCAAAAAAGCAGCTGTCGATAAGACGGGTCGGCCATATTTAATCGGGCACGACAATAGAACGACGCGCGGAACGCGTACATGATATATGGAAGTTTATTATTTCTGACTATATTACGAGAGGGACGGATGTTAAACCGCGTTTAATATTGTATTTCAACTCGCCCAGCGAAAAACAACCCCTAAACGCGTAGGATACGACACCCTTTAAAATCAAAAATGGTATCGTTGATATATACGGTACACAATACGAAGCGATGATGGCTTCGAGTATTAAGTACATACAGTTGACTGACGCTTTATTATATTCCGATGACCTCTACCGCTTTCCATGCCCAGTTAAAAATTCCAGTTTTTCGCTCCGCGCCACGTCTCTAGCTCGCGCCACCGTTGCACCCACGCGCATTCTTGGCGCCATGCATGAACGCTAATGTTCATTAACCATCATTCATATATAATACCTAAAAAACTCATTCATTTTGTTTCGTGAACGTCTCAACGTTCGTCATATTTTCAATCGTGCTGCGGACGCGACACGTCTATCGCGACGTTCGATAAACAAGCCTATAGCGTAAAAACGATCCAAGATAATCACGATGAGCTAAGATTTTTCCCCAGGTGGCTAAACACTCATAAGTAGGCCTTCTCGTTTAATCTAAATTACACACACACTATATCGACAACGCCACCGAGGGGGTAATACATAGAGAGTCTATAAGGCGGAACGTTATTAACACTAAGGGTAGCCTGTTTGTCGGCTTCCATATATCTACCATGTATTCCCATCACACAGACAACCTAGGTGACAATATTAACAGCTACTACTGATAATTCCTTAAAAGGGATGAGTAATCCTTTTCAATATCTACAAAAAGTACAAGGCTAACACCCCTTAAAAATTCAAAACCGATGCTTGTATCTCGATAATCCGCTCCTATCATTTACCTTTTATTCGCGCGCACACCACTTCCAAGCTAAGCGGCCTTAAACGAGTAGTTTTCGTTATACCTAAAATTTCTTGTTTATTTTCCACATAGGTGTTCACCATTATCCCAGAAAATATCGCTATAAAGCGCCGTTCCGCCGTGATAAAAACACTCTAAACCGAAGAAAAAACTGCGAAAATGGTAAATAAGGTAAACATCCGGTGAAAAAAAAATTAACGCGAATACCGTGAGATTTTTTTCACGAATAGGTGATAGGTGATAAAAAGATTTCTTTTATGAGATGGCGGCATCTATGATAAACCGGAGGAAAAGGAGAGAATCAAAATTTTCTATTTACCGCATAAACTTGACGCGAAGCGTGATTAGAAACATTTTAAAGATGGCATGTTGCCTTTTTAAGCGTTTAGAATTTTCTAGCGCTAATTGAATTTTGCTAAAAAGATCATCAAATAATAAATTAGTGATTATTTGATAGCGCTCTCTACAGCAATTTTGTAAAATCATTTTTTTAATCGTAGAAAATTTCCCCCAAAATTCTCATTCTCACTTTCTCAGGGCCCAAGGTCATTGAAAAAGTTACTTAGGATGTTGCAATATCCTCAAGAGGGGATCATTTTTTTTTTTCATATTTAGTAAATTAATCATAGAAAACAGATTCTTCATGCGAAGTGTCTAACAGTTTCTGTTTTTACCCCCTTCTCCCTTCTTCGATCAACGAGATCGAATTTCAGATTAAAAGGAAATCTGTGTTTAAAAAAGTCAAATTAAAATTTTTAAACATCAAACAAAAAGTTTTATATGCCTATTCGAAATATATATTTTTGACGTCACAAAGAAAACCAGTGCTGCCAATTCGTACAAAAATTGCCAGTCAATCGTCAAAAATGATCAATTTTTGTATCATTTTTTCAAAAATACTTCTTGCACTACTTTTTGACAAAATTCACTATTTTTTCACTCTTGATCCATACCAAGTGTCAAAAACAACACCTCGCAAAAAAAGAGTTCAGCCTCTGAGAGAGCCTTTCAATATTCTCCTCGAAAGGGTTGGGGTGCATATACACTGCAAAACCTTTATTCAGCTTTAAATGTCACTGAAATCAATGCCTCTTTTGAAAATCAAACATGTATGAAGGAACCAAAGTTTTCCTCAAATCTGAGTGAAATTTCAAGATTAGTCGCTATAGTTAGCAAGTATCCTTCAAAATTTCAAAATAGCACTTTAATTTTTGTTTTGAACAAACCTCCTCCCCCCTCTCGCCCCTTTGAAAAAATTATTGCCTATTTCAACGACTTATCTTAGGTAATTATTGTATAGTACGTTACGTACATTCACCCCTAATTTTATGAATTATGACAGCAAGAAAAAATGACAAATTGAATCACCCTTTTCGTCACAGGGTTAAATTCCAACACAAAAAAATGAAAAGAAAAAAAATTAAGAGGAATTTTTTCTACCTTCTTTCTTAATAATGGTCTCTTTCATATCAGTATCTGAACATAAAAAGAATTCATCGTAATAAAGAAACGTTAATTAAAAAGATCGATATTTTTGTATAATAAAAATTTATTAGGTTTCAAATTCAAAGTTCAGTGGAACGAAATTGCACAAGATTTTCATTTTAATCCTATAACTTTTACATGAAAATGTCAAAATTCGAAAGAAAAATCTCATTACCTATTCAAAAATTACTCAAAGTATAGGCAACGATGAAAAATTGAAACGACTTTAATCTCAACATAGTGATTTTTAAATTACATCTAAAAAAATTCTCTGTCTTAAAAGAAAAACAAAATTTTCCACCACCGATAAAACTATTTAATATCATTTTCCCGACGGCTCGCATCACAAAAATAAGATGTTTCCATTTGGAATAAATTTACATCATTTAATTACAAACGAACGATAAACAACGTATCGAATCGATTACAGATAAAAAGCTTTTCAATTTAAAATTCTAATAAAACCCTGCTTTGGAGAAGTTTCGCAACCGGCGATTAATATTTTTCCAATAATCACTTTCGATAAAGTAATGTGGAGAATTACTATCTCTGTATTTCTAAATCAGTTCATCAGACAAGTAATAAGCGCGAAACTAATTTAAAATTGCGCGAAAATTAAACCCAGCAATATAAACCGATAACCTAAAGGTATCTTTAGCATATTAACTACTTTCATCAGTTATTTCATCATTAATTCCTTATGGCTTTTGGAAGATTTTCATAAAACATACCGCACCTCTCACGTATACGCGTTTTTTCGCGTTTAAACGATTGGATACAGTTTGCGCTTTTTCCACGCACTTGCGGGGCTTTCTTTTCACGAGGTAAAATATAACCACACGTCACTCCCTCGACGAAATCTATTTATTTACATCGTGCACCGCGTCGCGTTCGCGATTAATTCGTCAAAAGATAAAAAACGAAAGAAACATGTAAATAAATTTTTCTAATTACTTTCAATTAAATAAATTACACGGTGCGTAGAAAACTACTGCTGAAAATTTCAATTCGGACCTCGCACATGATCAGATAACCAGGCTCGTTTATCTTCCATACAAAATATGAAATTAGTCGTTTAAAACGCAGTAGCTCTTTTAACGTGCGATACGCTAGTAAAGCAGAAAAAAATAAATAAATTTCCGACCAGATATTAAAACCGCGTTTAAGCATCGTGATAAGCTCGCGAGTATGCGGAACGTTTAACGCGGACGTTTTTATTTCCCCAAAACCATCATAAACATGGTATTTGATTTGAAATAAAAACCCGAGAGGTTTTTTTTCCTCCAGAACAATCCATTTACAAAGAATAAGAAAGTAAATATAAATCAAAAGATGTAAAGTATCTTTTAAAAGGAGCTCTTAAGGACACATTTGACAGGGTGTTAACGTGGTGTTTCCACCAATATAACAGGTAGAAAAGTGTTCATTTAAGGACCGGTTTACACGTGGTAAGGAATTGTAACTTGGTCGCGTCAAAGGAACCGATTGTAACGACGCGTGGCACCAAATTTATACAAAAGGAAACGAGAAATCCATTATCAATATGTGTATGCGATCTGAAAAAAAAAATACGAACTTCGGTCACTATGGAAGTCGTATCTTATCATAAATTCGATTCGAATCTATAAAATTCGTAACACCGCGTCATCAAGATTGCGCAATCTTCAACTGCCATCGATTCCGGACTTACTAAATATTGTACAATGCGAACAGGACCTATTGGGAGAACCACGGCCATAATTCATCTAAGTGCCGGCCGACTGACGATTAACCTAAGACAATAGACAAACACTTAAAGTCCTTTATTTTTGTATTTTTTTCCTCTCTTTTTTATTATTGAAGATCAAGAATTGGCGCCACACGGTTACCGTGCTTCGTCCGATCGACGGGGGTCCATCTTTCTCGCTGTTGACCGAAAGCCTACATTTTAAACCCGATCTCGCAGCCCTGTTTTATAAGGGCTTCTCTCTCTCCGTTGTCTAGGCATGGGCCGGCTTTCCGCTCTGACTTCACATCTTGTAACACATACAGAACCGCTCACTAAAAAGGCATTAATTTACGTTCTTGTAAACCTCAAGTTTTCATATATCCGACGTATCTTTTTTTTTCCTTCAACTTTATCTGATAAATCAACAATCTCGAAGGCGCTAAAATCAAGTAGGTACTAGCTCGAGAAGTAGATACAAAGCGAGCCTACATCTTGCTTGATTTATTAATAATTAAAAAAATAAATCTTTATTATCTTCTACAAGTCCTGCAGTCGAAAGAGTGAGAGAAAAAAATGTACTACACACCTTCGAAATTCAAACGTCTTTCGGTGTTTCTATTATAACATTATTTTGTGCAAATCTTCGTGATTATTGGGACCGTGGTAGAAATGATCCGATTCATGATCCGGATTACAATTTTAATTCGTGATCCGTGATTCGGATCACGTGTTCATGAAAAGATTCGTGATCTGGATTGTGAAATTTTGATGATTCGTGATCCATGATTCGGATACTTGAAAAGATTTGAGTACACGGATCATACATAATGCTAAAAAATGAATTTTCAATTTTCAAGTTTGAAAGTTCGAAATCATAATGCATAAAGTTCAAAAAAAGTGAAAACAGTAAAAAAAACAAGAATCTACCGAAGTGAAAATCAAAAGGAGATAGAAGAATTACAATTCGGTGACAACGCCGAAGCAGTTATTTTTGTGTTTTTACTTGACAAAGAGGGGGAAAATGATCCGTGATTTAAAAAATATGATTCGTGGATCACGGATCGTAAAATTTTCGTGATCCGTGATCCAAAATGATTCCGATCATGTTTTACGCCATGATCCATAATCCGTGAATCGGATCACAACGTACCACGATCCGTGATCCGATGATCCTAATCACCCTTTTTTCGTGATCCACGTCCATGATTTAAGCTGGCAAGAATTTGTTGAGGAACTAATGTGCAGTACCTCTTTGTAAGTTCAATGATAAATCGCTTGTTGTGAGAAATTAATAAATCATATTTACAGTTAAATTTTGAAAATTTTGCATCCAATTACTCTGATCGACGTCTCATCGGTACCTCCATGTTAGTTTCATCAATTACCACCAGATATCAGGCATTGTGCTTGACAGTCCCAATTTGGATGCAACTGCATTTTTTTGCAGGAGTCCATTATACGCATGCATCACCCGTACACGAAGATATGCACATTTCCACCCGTATTAACAGGGTTAAGGTTGCCATTGAGGAAATGGATGAATTCTCGTGTCATAAAATATACTTAACGGAACATGATGTTTAATGTTTTGACACCGATTCCCAATATACTCGTAACGTGCCGATATTAATCACAGATTCATAAAATTTTGGTAATTGGGTTTATTACGTCTCGTTAACTTATGCTCTTTTTTATATTTCGCCAACCGGTTCGTTAATAGTTATTAATGAACGGCGGTATAACATTTTACGCTCGACGTTGGACGCGTTTACCAGAAAAAGCAACGAAACGCAACCACCATTAATCAAACGGTGTTTCTGATTGGTTACCAAATCGTAAAAAAATTTCGGTGTACTTTGAAATCAAGCAGGGAAGTGGAATTTACAAAAATACTATATTCATCAAACGTCGTCTCGTCGAAACGTCAATCTGGCGAAAAAACTCTGTTGAAACTTTCCACTACAAAAGATCTCCAAGCGTAGAAAATTCTGCGAACGTAAAACGAACAGAATGAAGCGCGAAATTGGAGTTTGTTTGCTTTACTGATTGCCATCGCTGGCGCCCAGTAACGCCTTAGAGCGCTCCAGGCTAGCGACATGAGGATGGCTGCACACCATCGAAACCATGCCAACTAAACGCGCGTATAGCTTTAGGTATCAATTTGCAAATAGAGGTAGCAATTAAGTCGAACTCGTATTCGTGAAACCGATCTGTGTAGTTTCAAAGTGTTCAAAACAAACATCAGCGCACGCAGTTTACCATTAAAATTGTAATTTTTGCGGCCGTTTCTGTGTAAGCGGTTTAGTTGTTTTAAAACACCAATAAGCGTTGCTATACGTTGTTTGAACAATCTACAACCACGAGTACTCTAATTACCTTCGCATCCGAATTTAAATTTATTCTTTGAACTTCTCCCACCTTTTATATGTTCACATTTTCACGTTGTATTTGAAAAGAACGAATTCCGCGTGAAAAAAAGGAACACCGAGGAACTCCGGCGTCAAGTTGGTCGCGCCATGATTTCGTCTCTTTCAAGCGTAACCTACGTCGGGCTCCATGTTTGATTTTTTCGAGAACTCTTCGCAGTTATAAATGACACTAATTGCCCGTAAAACATGTCCCCTGGTATTTTGCTTCATTCTCGTTAGATCGCGAAATTTGCCACCATTATGACGTACGCGATTTTTTTTTTCATCGCAGCGAGACCGCGACGCTTATTGCTTTAATTGACAGTCGCGATCGTTTGAATTATCTTTAATGGGCATATATCGCGTATTGGAATGTACGTCATTCGACTCGACGGCATACGTGATGTAATTGTTGGTAATTTTTTTATTTCGGCGATTTTAGCCAAGAGTTCATGATGCAGTATCGAGGTCATCTTAATTCGGATACCTTAGCTTTTCAGTGGAAAACATTTCAAATACAAATTTGACTTATTAATTACGTCGTATATTTGAAATAAAAATTACCATTTAGAAACACACCCCTCCCTCAACTCCACCTCTGCACACGCGATACAAAACGTCAAATGAAAAATAACCTCGTACTATGTATAGTTTTATGGTGTGAAATAGTAGATTTTTTTTCATCACGTGCAATACATATACACACGTATCTAATCTTTATTAATTTAACATATAATTTCGACCACTGAACAAGTAAACACATTAAAATCTCGACAGTGGCTTCCAGCTACGCTTGTAACGCTACCAGCGCAACCTCGACAAGTAATAATATTTTGACACGACTAATTTTTCCAGCCGTCGATCTGATTCCAAGCCACGAAGGCGTGTCTGTACAATACAAATGTCATCGTGTATACATAATCACTGAACCTAAACCAGGAACTATCAAGTTGCGAATTGTCGTATTCACCTACCTAACCTCAACTCTTCTTCAGACAAACACGCGAGATATTTCCACGAATATTGAAAAACTCTAGGTGTTCCCATCGCGTATAATTTTCCAATATTTGCGTGAAAAAATCAAACCATCAAGTGCGACTTTTTCCCACAAAGCCACCAATTACGCGCTTAATTACAATACGCAATTAAACGGCGAACACGATAGTTCGCGGGTTGAAAATCATTATCGGCACGGTAGGCCAGAGCGCCATCTCAGACATCACGACCGCGGCGAGTCAACTGTTGGTAAACGAAAAAACGAAACATTCATTCATTCTGGCCATAATCTTAGAATTTACTAACATTCATAAAGATAAAACTGGTTGTAGCCGCGGTATTAGACGGATAACCGGTGGATTTGAAATAATAGCCGGCTGTCAAAACGCTCCACAGCTTCACACACAACATGCATATCCAAGCGCGAGTTTCCTTCGTAATTTACACGCTTGTAGATTTAATAGACATTTTCCTCGCTAATATTTATACTTTTTATTCGACAACAATGTTCCTAACGTAGCCAAAAATTTCACCCAAGAACAATACTTCGTATTATACCGCCTCTAACAAAAGCATCGCTTCTTCGAGTTTGAAAAAAGAAACGAGGTGAAAATTAACGAAAGAAAAACCGTCGTAGTTTATGTTCCGGCGTATACAGGCGGAAAAAAAAGCTACGTTTCGACACAATGCACATTCTGGCGAACTTGGCGCTTTTCTGGTTAATATTTAAAATGTTCTCTTTTCACTCGAGCTTATTTCGCTAATCCATAAAGCATTATAGCAAGTGTTACACGAATCCTTTTAAAATTTCATTTATACGTTCTCGCGCCTGCACCAAATGCGACTTACGCTTTCGTCGATTTTTCATCAAGTAAATTACCATTTACAATGAGAATTCATCGAACACGTGGTCTAGGTGCATATCTCCTTAACTCGTTACATATTGCCCACCTTGTCATCGGAAATTAATCGTGACGAGTAATACGCATACTCGCAAGAGTATTAATCCGTCTATACAAATCTATCTACAAGAACGTTTGAACTCCCAAGCCATATAAATTCGTATAAATTACAACCGCTTACAAGTGAGGGGATGATAATAACGTGAAATGTGGGTGAAGGGTGATACGATGAAACGTGATATAAACTGCTAACTGGTAAACGCAACTAACCTTAAATACGCATTTTCGCCAACGTCCGTCTTACAAAGTATTTCGAAAAACTCTCAAGCACAAACGTGCAAGTTGACAACATTTGAATGTTGTAGCTACAGTGATGCACTTGGCAACACTGCTTCTGTCGTACACGTTACTCACGCCGCATTTGAGAACTGATAAGGAGACGAGTTGATATTTCTTTCGATGAATGAATTTCATTATCACAATCATCACAATTTAACCTGTTTTCAAATTTCTTTCATTCATTTCATCGCGTGTGTATGTTTTTCAATGGATTAAAAACTAAATTTATTTTGTTTTTTCTTGAAACGTCAGTTATCGGCAGGTAATAATATGTTATCTATTTGTTGCTAACAATTCTTCGCTGAAATCTCTAAATTTCGTTTATGATTGCTATAAAGCAACTACCTTACTATTTAGATGACACTAATTTCTAATTAGATATCTTATTTGCATATGGTATACTCTTCACCAAAGACATATTGTGGTAGAAGATTCTGTAGATAGCTACTAGCTAGATACCCTCTTCCAGAAGAACGCAGTAGGCAAGAAATTGCACGATACCTTCGAAGAAAAAATAGAGATGAGAGAATTGAAATTGAACGAAGATTAAATCAAGAAGAGAACAAATCCGTCAATTAAAAGATGTTGTTCCCAATTGGTACAGTCAAGCAAAATGTCTGATATCTGGTGGTAATTGATGAAACTAATGAGGAGGTACCGAACCACCTACCGATGAGACGTCGATCAGTGTAATCATACGCATATGGCTGCAAAATTTTCAAAATTTACAGACAATTTTTGAATTAAAATACTAAATTTTTATTTTTGACTCCTAGCGGTTTACTCACGGCCAGTTATGTTATATAGAAGTAAAAATCTCATTTTATAGTTCGCGAGCATGACACCGGGAACGCCTCTATTTTTATGAATAAAATATGTTTGGCTGTTCGGTACAGTTTCCATTTTCTTCATCTTAAAAAATGATTTTGTTTTCAGTATTGCAGAGCAGAAGGCAAGGACGGTTCACATTTTGGGGAAATAAAAATAAAATGAAAAAATTAAACTAAAAAAAAAGAAACAAAACATACGACAGTGGCGCTAATTGATTGCAGTGTCATGCCTGCCAATTAAAAACGCTGCCCAAAAATTTTACATCGAGATGCTTATCTATTTTAAACGAAGTTTATTATATAATCTTTGGGTTTTATATTGAACTTACAAGGAGGTACCTCACATTAGCGCTCCCAACAGATTCTCACCAGTCCCAATTGGGACTGTCAAGCAAAGTGGCTGATATCTGGTGGTGATTGATGAAACTAACGAAGAGGTACCGATGAGACGTCGATCAGCGCAATCATACATTTATGGTTGCGAAATTTTCAAAATTTACAAGCAATTTTCGAATTAAAATACAGAATTTTAATTTCTGACTCCTAGCAGTTCATTATTGAACTTACAAAGAGGTACCTCACATTAGCGCTCCAACAGATTCTTGACTGTCCCAATACAAATACCGATATTTAGTTGATATAGGTCAACCAAAATTAATTTCCCTAAACTAATGACGTCATCAACGATTTTTTTTCACTTTTACAAGTAAGTGAAACACGCGCCTTGCTAAAAATAGATGCGATTCTTCGCACAAGATATTTCCACAACTCCACGTGTCCTCCAGGTCTCACCTTGTCGTCATCTCGTCGCCTACGAATTAACCATGACGACTTCAATAAAAAGAACAACACGCTCCCTGCCAATTCCACATCACGGATCGTCCAAACAAAAGAATTAAAACGCTTCCCAATAAAGTACAGTTTCACATACATACCATCTTGTAAACGAATCATTAATCTCGATAATTTTCTCCGCATTTCTCACCAAAATCGCACACAATTGTAACGCAGTAGGTTGCCCCATGCAGGAAAAGTAATCCGCGATAACACCAAAATCATTATTCTACCGGACAGGTAAAATCTTCTAAGATTGACTCGTGTCCAAAGTGAATGGTGTTATTGATGGACACGAAATGTACATCGAAAAAATACTATTCTATAGCGTGTCTTCTTTTGTTTGGCCATAAAACCCTTGTTTACCTTTTCTTTGCGTTTTTTGGGGGTTAGTGCGGCGCGAAACCGTCTTGGTAAAAAATATCGTACAAAAGAAATGGAAAAAATTACATTTCACGGTTTCAGAGAAAGTGCTAAACAAAATGATAATGGTGGCGATGGCGACGACGCGGCGAACATCAAAAGGATGAAAATTTATGAATTACGCGTATAAACGGCGTGTTACGCTTTGGGCGATTTTTTCTCGATGACGTTTGCTAAACTCTACTGCGAGATTAACTGTTTATCTTTCGCGTATATCGATGAGAGAAGAAAAACACCGCCGAATTCATAAGAAACCAAGTATTTCGCACGATTCGCGTATGTTTTCATTCATAAAGAAAACACACAACATGATAAAAATTTGCTAGATCGGAATCTCTATGTGATACCGCTACATCCAGTATGTATACAAGATCACATAGCAACCCGGATACCACCAGTTTAAGCACGTCTTCTAAGTACCTCGCAGCCAACAACGCAACGAATTCAATACATAGACCATAAGTAAACATGTAACATCGTAGTTAACCCTTTTGTTGAAATTTTAGGTTCTCTTTAAAATATACGAGATTCGCAAACCCATCATATTTTCTAACCATTAACGCAGCAGCTCGATCGCCTGAAGCGTTGAAACACCCTCCCTAATTACACGATACACGTAGTCAAAACAAATAAACCAACCGTAGGTTCGGGGGTTCTTAAATTCATAAACACGACTACGAGAGTATGAATGAGAAAAAACAGATAACCAGGTCCGTCTCATTGACGAAAGCGATAAATTCTTACATTCATGTAGGACTATAGAGGCAAAGAGGAGCAACAAACCGACCACGAGAGTGAGAGAAAAACCAATAATTGGTAAAAGATTAAAATTGATAATAATAGTCAACTTAACGCTGAAAGCGAGGTGGGTATTTAGGCTGATTTTTTTATTTTCCTTTCACTAATAACAATTTACTTATGAAATTTTTTAACAAGCTTATCAACCGTAGCTAAAGTTATTATTATGTAGGCATGGCCCATCCGGTGCACGACTTGATAATCACGGGCTTTCCAGACAACGGTTATCGAGGTACTGGCCTACGGAAGATAAATCAGTGTACTTTTTTCGATTCACGAATTAAAAATTTCTTCGCACATTAAGAATACTTTGATAAACGGAATCTGTATATAAGACAAAGGTGTATATTTAACTTATACCAAATCTTTCGACATTACGTTCAGGTACATGATACGACGTCTGTTCCATTATCATGTACATCGTCGATGCCTTTCGCGAATACCACGCGATAATAACGGGGTACTAAGGCTGCATTTTACACACCTAATTTTGTAGATATTTCTTCCTCCTGTTACCCTGTACCCTATTACCTGTTCGTAGTACCGTGCCCGGGGATATTTCGAACCACCCATATTGGTAGATAGTATAACTAGACGTGTTATTTTCGTTCAATTCTAATTCATAGTATCAGATAACTAAATTCATTCAATCTTTTTAGATTTAGTGTGTTCTCGGTGTGTTAACGTATCCAAACCAGAATTCAGCTTAAATTGGAGCCCTGAATTGTTATTACGAAGTACACGGTACTTTACTACTTAATGATAGCTTTACGGAATAAAACAATTCACACTCTTACGAGCTCACATCAAGCCAATGAGCTTCGGATATCCGATGATAACGCCACCACGTCTCTTATTCGCCTCAATCTTTAAAATTCTTTATGCCCGAAAACCTCTCGTATTCTACACCAAAAACACACACATTCCGTGCACGTTAATTCACCGTGCCTAATTTTCAACGCACCTCCGCTGCCGCAACCTTGTTATACTCGTCCAATTAAAAATACCTATCGGTTTGTAAAAGTCACAGATTCTTAGACACTCGCAACGTTCGGATCCGAGATTCCACCGGTTTTTGTATCTTTATACCGAAACAAAAGCTCAATTCAGAGTATGATTCATTTATTCGAACAAAAAACCAAGGATAGATCGTATACTAAGCATATCCCGAATATATTCCTAGTTTCCTACCCAACGAAACACCATAGTGAAGCATTCAAAAATCTGAAATCTCTACTCGGAAGGCATTTCGGACGCTCGTGGAGAAAAAAAAAAGAACACGCGCATCGACAAAAATCGAAACCTCGCCGCTACAACATCATTGTCGTGTTTTGATAAACGTGAAAAGAAGGAAAAATGAAATATAGAATGGCGTCGACGAACCAGCGGGAGAATAATTTTTTGTGCAAAAAGACTGAATTGGAAAAGAGGCACTTTTTTGTCAGGTTGTCAGTAAACGTGTGAAGAGCCACACTTCAACGGAGCCGTTCAGACGACGTTTCAGAAAGAGTAGCTAATCATGAAAATCATAACCTCTTCGCTCCTCTCCACCCACATGGTACTTTTATTTCCCTCTTCAAGTATACTTTTCATACGAAAGGAAAAAGTATCTTTATAACAGTGATTCTAAAAAACTCGCTAATTTCTTTAACTTCGATTCGATCAAATTCTCGTGAATACAAAATACACGTCATTATCGCCCGAAATCCTATCCACAATTAGGACTCAATTTATCTCTTATATTCGTCATTCATCTCCCGTTGAATTTCCCGCCATTCAACGATACCCGCCGAATACTGGAATTTTCACGAGATTTATCGATTTTACGCAAATTTACCACACCGAGTTAACGCGTATTGACAACCACTGAAAATTTTTCTCTCCGTTAACTTTGAAAATCTGCTTACATATTTTATAAAGACTACGCAAACTGAGCCAAGATGCGCCCTAATTTTCAAGAAGAGTTTCTTTCAGTTTAGCGATACGTTTTTTTTTGCAACATGAATAATTAAATACGACTTTCGTATACATGACGACACATTCAGCGCAATTTTCCTCACATTTCTTTCTTTTTTGTGTGTATAATAAACATGGCATTAAAATGAAATTTATTTTCCATTCTGTTTTTTCTTCCTTCAACGCCTTAACTAATCCCAGCGCCGTATTCGGTTTAACCAATAACTTACCATATCCAATTCCACAACCTGTACGCGTAAAACAACCTTATCGCATTACACCGTTGACTTTTTACCTTCGGTCTCGACACACCCAGCTTCCATTGTCAAGGTTCGACAATAGTATTCTTTATATAGGCGACATTTTGAAACAACCGAATAGAGAGATACCGCTCCGAAACATCGTGATTGACGCGCCAAAGGCGCCACAGTCTGCGATTTCGCAAAGCAAAAAATTTTTAAGGACGAAAAAGAAAAAAACTAGTTTTACGAGGTATAGCTCTAAGAATGAGAAAAAAAATCCAACGCATCTCAACGAAGACCTCTGGATTGAATTACATTTGGCATTTCTCAAATGGTACATTCTCGGTACAGAATTACGAATATGGAAGTATTCGGTTTACTTTTTCGTCACAATGCGTCGTTTTTATTTCGCAGAAAAATCATATCCCGTTTATGTTGTATCTTGTTTTGACTAGTTTAACATGTCAACTTTGGATGACATTGCGACCAACATAGTTTACGAATGCCATCACATTACGGGGATGGAATCTAGCTTCGACGTTCGCGTATATTATTTTGCGGTTCAGCCGCAGCCTCTATCGCGTTACCACAGATGAAATTTTTCACGTCCAATTTCTCAAATCCGCGCATCCTCTCGAGCCACGATCAACCAACCCGTTTTCTACGAACATTCGTCGCCAAACACTTTCGAGCCATTTAAAATGGAACATTATTCACGTTCTCGCGAGCTCATACATCCGCAGAATACATGTACGACTCCGCGGAAGGGGGGAGGAAGGTTAAATGTTCGTCGTTAACCTCACCTCTCTCTATCTTGCTCTCGATACCTGCGTAAAAAAAATGACGAGAGATCGTACGCTTGAAAAAAAAAATTAGCTTACCTTTAAACGTCGATATTATAACAAGTACGATGATTTATTGATTGTTTGTTTTGAAAAAACCCCGCCCACTCCATGTGTATATCTTGATGAAATAATTAAGGCCTCCCATGTCGAACCTAAACACTCCGTCGTTCTTTCACTCTATACCATGATTAAGGGATTCTTGACTATATATTTTTTTCTACCTTTACAGATAAATCCGATGAACTAATATTAACGTCTGACACGGTGGTATTTTTTTTTCACTACATAGCTTCGCATCTTTTATATACCTGTTATCATATACCTATCCATTATGCTATATTACCTACCAACTTGTATTAAAAAAGTAGCGATCTTTTGAAAAACTCGGAAATAAATGTCAAGTTCTATTAATGCATCGTGCAACAAGGAAATATTTCTTATTGACTATAAAGATCTCTACAAAGATGCAGGCCTTTTTTGGGGGGCACGCTAAAATTCTCAAAAGTTGTAAGCCCACATAATTCATGTACCCCCTCTCCACCCGTTGCCTCCGTGTCTGAGGAAAAAATCTAAATAAATTATTTTTTGAAATTTCCTTTGAGGGCACTGCGTGTCTCCCCTCCCGCAAGCCTCCACAAAAAAAGCCCTACTAGTAAGCAAACAATAAGCACAGAATCATCGAAAAATATTCACTGAAATTTAATTTCAATTTTCAGCATAATTAATCAATTTAAAAGATATAATTTTGATGGTAAATTAACCCAAAAAATACAAATTTCCGTTAGATCACAAATGCTGAACATTTTTGTAGCGGTATTGAAATGTTTGATGAAGAAATACCTCTCAAATCCCCCCCCCCCCAATAATTTTCTTTTAAGCTGTACAAAAATCGTGAAAAAATTTTCACTTGATATTTTTTTTAACAAAGAAACGTTCACATTATGAGAGTAAATGGAATAGTCACCACCCCCCTCCCTTGAGTTCTTTTTTGAAGTAAAATACTACGAACCGTTATGAAATTAAAATTCAAATTCGGCTTGATTTTTTTTTTTGTAGAAACTTCCACGCGAAATTTATTCAAATGTTCGTCTAATCCTATCAATTTCCACTTGTCGTAAAAAAAATTATCGAAAATTCCGATCTAAATTGGATCTTGTTTTAATTACCAAATTTATGGAATTCATCGCGTGCGCAGCTATTCCGAATAATGTGTAGATAATTATGGAAATTGGTCATAAATATCGAACGATGGCGATTGCAATTTCAGGAGATGATTCAAAGGGACTGATTATGATTTTTGAAACGAGTGAAATCTTATGAAAAATTTATTGGAAGTGGCTAGTTTTTGAGAATTCGACTCGCTGTGCAAATTTTGTATACTTTTTGATGGAATCATCGGAATCGAGGAAAACTATGAAGTATAAAAAAACGGAAATTTTTCGGCAGAGAAATTCTTCCAGAAAAAGTATGCCTCAATTACCAAATTGTCGAAATGAATAATTTCTGGGAGACTTTTATGGGCTCGATTAGCATACCGAGTGATCGGAGTTCATATGATCTTAGTCCACCTGCCTAAAAAGTAGAGAATTTTTGTGCCACAGTGTTACCAATACACTTTATGTGGCACGAAAATTCGTTACTTTTTAGACCGGGATAGCAAGATTATTCGATCACCCGGTATATTTCTCCATCAAAAATTTTTCTTCCATTCATAAACAAACTTCACGAAGTGAAATAATAACACCTCTTACCTCATTTAAAAATAATTCGGTGTCATCTGCATTGATGATAAATTTGGAAAAATAAATAATAATTCTAGTGACCATTTTTTCAAACAAATAATCTTTAATTCACCTTCTAAGAATTTCAAATCAATTATTTGAATTACATTTCGAATAAACTTTACTCAACGTCACACTTGTCATCTACCAGACAACATAAGGTAAACTTATCAAACAATGGAAATAGATAATAACAAACCATTCGAAATATGCATTTCAAAACACCATCAACATTTCATTTCTTCTAGTTTCCCATGAAAATTTAAATTTTCCAATACGATGGCGGAAAAGAGAAAAAAACGAAAAAACTAGAAATCTACATACTTAATACAGTTACCTATACTAATGGTGTTTAACTTGTGTACATTTAGTGTATCCGAATTACATATGATTTTCATTTCCGCATATCACGCGAAATAAAACCAATATCTAACCGCAGTTCGGAACGCTTTCGATGTAATTTAAAATCCTTTTACAAATTTCAACATGTAGCGAAAATATCAAAAAAAAACTACTTAAAATCGAAATTGGCTCGATCTAATATCGTTCGATTGAAAAACTGATGCTACTGTTGTATGACGAACTGGTTTATGAATTTCTCATTTAAAAACTTTTGGTTCGATGGAAACCCTATGATTATGGTAACAAAATTTCAAACCAGTATGAGTTATAACTATGTGAGTGATGTAATTATTAGTTGCAGCGTACACCTCGAGTGTATATTACAGAAGGAAGACGATAATTATTTATACGTGTTGGTGAAAAAAAAAACATCGTTTTTGAAACAATTACCACACTTAAACAAGATATCACCATTTCATAAGAAATAATACGTTATGCTGACACGCTGCCTGGTAATATGATAACGATGCACTTTTTTTTACACATTCACGAATTAATTCATTTATATTGGAATGATTAATCGATATGAATTGCCGTTTAAAATATTCGAGTAATCGAGGATGTCTTGATATAAAATACATATAATTATTCGACCAAACAGATGCATCAAGATGGCATCTGGTTTTACTGAATCGGGCGATAGTTGAAATCTCTCATTTTTCAACACTATTGCGCAAAATGGTGGTTTTGTTTACATATTATTTATCGTCGGAAAAAAATGAAAAAAACACAACCATATCATCAGATAATTAATACGTACTTCCTAAACACAGCTTGTAACACCGAGTGAACTCGTTGTGTTAATGAAATTCGCTATATGCAAATCGTATCCGACAACAAATCACGAGCTGTCTGCGTACTATTTATAAACACCGATCACACGCGCCTTCGTTCTTATGTTTCCATTTCATCCGCGCGCGAATTACCTTAATTTCGATCCTCCAGGGTCACGGTTGGGATTTTCGAGTATAATCGAAACACGATGGAAAAAGAATCACCTTTGGCTTTTCATTAACGTTCACCACAATTAGGTATATTCCATCAACGCGGCTACATGATTTTGCCATAATCTTAATGAGCGTTTGATTTTAACACGCGAACGACAGCAGGTATCTTAAAAACGCTTATCATATAATTCTATCAATTTCACCGTGCTTAAACGGTTATTAGCTTTTTTTTTCACACGGTCACATATTCTAAGAAGCTCGTAAAATAAAATAGAGAAGCCGATAATAACGCAATTCGGTAAAACCGTATAGTAAACCGAACGATTCAATTTGGTCATTTTATGTCTTTACAAATGAGCCTCAGTCTGGTAAAGATTATCTATGTTGGCTTTCCCGAAACATAGGTACCAACTTACCGCCTAGTCCATCGATTACCTCCAACAAGAATTTCCTGTTACTGAACCTATTAAAATGCTACCACAGCTCTCAACGACCGCCAGCATTTCGATATCATTAGAAAAATATAAAACAAATACCATTAAACGGATTTCGGGCTTTAATTAGACTATTCAAAAAAAATACACATCGCCGCTATACACCGCGATTCGGCGTTGTTCTTGCGTGTTCTTTTTCAATATCGATTAAAGATTAATATCGATAATTTCGGCCGCACACGTTTCCAAACCACTCTCTTTTTTTACTTCATCAATCCCAAACGCGGATTTTTTCCGCAGGTGTCGTTCGTGTCCTGTACAAATTATGACGTCGAAAATAACCTCGAAGTGAATTTTCATTTTAGCAACGCGTCAACATAAACTAAGAAATGTTCATCGAAAGAGCTACTTTTTAATAATTAATACTCATCCAAGAACTAAGTTTTCCATAAAAATACACGTAGGTGGTACGTAATCTGAGATTTTCCACGTCAACAACATGGCGATATTTCTATATGGCAAAACTTTCTAACTTATTTACAACGTTATACGCAGAAAAGTATGTTATAAATGCAAGTTGAGAGTTAATTTCGTATATTTTGTGAAATTCGGTCCCGCAACGTGATAAATTCTCATATAGGGTGTCTGTTAAATGACGTACAAAAGTTCTCAAAAATTCAACATGACAGGAAGCCAAAAAAAGTATAATGAATTTTTAACCAAATAGAGGAGAAAAATATAGGTCACAGTTAGCATTGTTCCTGATCATTTCAGGGAATTTTTTTTAGCAATTTGTCAAGCAAAACGATCGAATATGATTTTTTTCGATAAAAATGAGTAAATTTTTAACATTTTAGAATTAAAATATTGAAAATTTGCTAATTTTAAAATATTTTTCAGCAATTTTTTTTTTATTATGGCACTTTATACATTTAAATCGTTTCAAATTTACAGAAAATATGAAAGGAAACGTAAAAAACTGAAAAAAATAGAGCTGTTCTCATTCTTTTGTGTTCACTTTGTGAACAGAAATTCTCGTTCTTTTGTTTGTTCTCGATTCTTTCGTTCCCAGTTCGAAACCGTTTTTGCAACACTGTATGCAAAAGTGAGCCAAGATCACTCGGCCACCCTGTTTGAACACTCCTGCGGTGATAATAACCAGAAGACCAATTTATACACAAGTAGTGGTATTCAGCATGAATTGGAAAATTTTTAATTTGAGGAAACGTTACCCTAAAAATTGATTTACGGGATCTGGTGTATTTTTGCAAGAATTATATATTGTTCAGGTTACTCATTTATCATTATCAATCAACCAAGGATGATTTGTTTCTGAAGAATGAATAAGCTAAGACAACGAAAAATCGACAAATATAAATACAAAACATTTCTGAAAGAAAAAAAATCAACCGTTATTTTTTGCGAAATCTTATAACTTTCCTTTTACTAGGTTATTATTTCATTTTTGCAGATACCATTGCCCTCACTAAGCAACCAAAGCGAAGGCAGTTTCCACTCACTTCGATGCATCGCAAACAATCACCTTTTCAATTCTCCCCTCTATTTTGAAAAAGCATCAGCTAATTCACCTAGTTACCTTCCACGAGCATGTTGGACGACTCGGTTACATCATCTGAAATTTCGAAATTTCCACCTCGAACACGAGGCTCAATACGAATAAAGCCTTCAAGGTAGAAAAGATAGGTACTTTATACACGCGTTACAGTAAAATAAAATTCGTGTTCAACGCTAAATGATTATTCGCGAGCAATTATTTTTTATCGACATTCGTCATCGGAAATGTTATTATCCGTGTGCGAACACAGTTACCCTCCATTATATCGCAAGCCGGCGATATAGACACGACAATAATACAAAATGACATTGTGATAGTGGGCTCGGAAAAAAAAAGAGGGCAGGCGGACGAAATATAGAGAGATAGCTATCGGCTTGTACAGTAAATAATTGCTTGTTCGTCGTGTTCTTCTTTATCAGTATAAAAACGCGGTTAACAACCAAGACCCATACTGCCTATGTACATGTCCTACGCACACAAATACGCATGCAACATTCAAATATCGTTTACCACCCCCGAGCCCTTTCATTTTCACCGCTATTGTTTTCCGATCGTATTCGCGTAGTTCCTTTTTTTCGCCGATACCCTTCTTCTGTCTTCTCGAACGAGTATCGCGTCGCTTCGGTGTCGCGTCGACACGACGACGCGTTAAAATTAACTAGATTTGTTATAATTAGTAATTCGTTTGATCGTCGTCCATGGCGACTATATTATATGAATATAGGGAAAAAATTTCGCCGTACTTGAATGCGCGAACTTTCATAGCGGCGCTTTTTTCACATCTCTGCAAAAGCGTAACAAAATTACCCGTGAAAAACCACAACATTAAAAAAAATTATTACGCGTTTCTATTTAAATGGAACAACTTACACCCTTTAGGGTAAAAAAAAGCCTCTACGGTACAGTATTTCGCGTTCCTAACCGTTATTTTATAATGAAGATGAAGTGTAAAGTACTGGGTACTAGAAACAAAGTGCTGGCATTTTTTAACACGCTTCTCTGCTATGCATAGTTGCGGGTTACACAGTCGAAGAGCAGGCGACGACGTAGACGTGGATGTGAAGGAGGGGCCAGGGGAGGACGGGGGTAGGCATACCGAACCCGAACACGCTGCCACCTCTCGTGCTTTTGTTAGTAATCGTTAAGCTTCACACTAATTAATTCCTATACCCCCTTTTTAATCGGGCCGTTTCCTAAACAAGCTATCCTCTCTTGCGCGGCTTCGCCTTGTCGCACCCGAAACCCTCCACCTATATAGTAATTAACGGCTAAATTAATTTAAGCCACCCGTTAAATTTAATTTCCTCGAGAAAACTTTATACACCTTCAATGCAGATTTACTACGTTTTCGCATCTTCGAAAACGAGAACGCAAATTATCTCCGCTTTTTTCTCTCTTTTCGATGAATCACAGCGGCGAAATCTGTTTCGATTTCGCTACACAAGACGAAGCTGCGAGGGGTTGTCTTATCAAACTTTACGGCGGCAGTTCGTCGCCATTGTCGCCTTCCAAGTACATCACAAGGTGCCGCGATACCTCGAGCTGATCTAGCGCGCGTACAAGCCGCTCTTTTTCTTGCGAAGTCATCTCGCAGCCTGATGCTATCGGTATTCGGCGACGGTATTTGTTTATGTAACAACCAGCTTAATTGCTCGGTGTGTTTTTAACTCTGCCTATCACAGCGTGTACTTTTAGATTGACAACATGGAGTAAAAAATCTGTGCTGGACAAATGGACAATTGAGTGTCAAATAGGTGATCTTTGATTAAGTAATTACAGCTTCGAATCTTCTCGAATGGAACGTTTACAGATACTACAATAACAGATACACAATTGATGGTCACAGCGGTAAAGCAAATCATGTAATTTACGTAAATAATTACTCACATTTTTCCCTGTAGAAACGCTGCTCGTTGACTCCCGCGAAGTAATTTTTTTGACTTTTAATAAAGAATTTGTGTACAGTACTTGGTTTTGATTTCATTTCTTGTAATTTCATTGGTCGAAGTCTGATTGATTGTTATCCGTGATATAGAAAACAATCAATCAGACTTCGACCAATGAGATTACAAGGATCAAAATCAAAACCAAATGTTATGTGCAAATTCTCTATTGAAAGTCGAAAAAATTACGTCGCAAGGGCCAATGAGCACTCTACAGGAAAATATGCGAGTAATTATTTACCAAACCCCTTCACGTCTGGGCCCACCAGTTTTGTATCTTGTTATTCTAGTGTCTTTATAGGAACGCCTAAATCCCCAGCAAGTTTTTTCATCATAGTGAATATAAAATTAACGAGACTCGAATCTATTAAACAATTTCCTCGTGAAAATTAATTCGAGCAGTTTCCAAGACCAAATTTGCCATAATAATCACCAAATCTCGGCCAAAGAGAGCGAGCTAAGAATTCAAACGAATCAGCAAAGCCGCTTAAATTATCGCAAATGCGTAAAAATCAATTAAAAATACAGCTCGGAGTTAATTATCGAATTCTCGAACGTTTAAGCTCCAAGCAAAGACTAGTCTGCTTATTTATTCGGCGAATTTCCTCGTTTCTTTTTAAACTATCGCAAATCCCTTAAATGGCGACTCGCCGATGGAAAAATTCCTATCTATTAAATAATTACTCCGGAGTACTTGGAACACACGCCGATAATTATCCCAGTGCGGTATCCGTCTCGATAATACGCTGTCTTCGAGTTATTCCCAATAAAGTACATTTCCGCCATCGTCTGCGGTACGTTGATTAAGCCCGATCAGCAAATACCTTCGGTAAGATTTTCCGTCAACTCGATGTAATTGAGTTACATATCTTCCCACGCGACACACGTCCAAGGTACGCAATTCGCAAATCATAATTTCGCCAACTATACAAATAAAGGGATAATTTCTCAAGCCTGGATTTCCTCTTAAATCGTCGCCAACGAGTCAGCAAAATGGAGAATTCTCTGTGGCTGGACGACTACCACTTGCGAAAGAATTTCTCCGATGACCTTTCATCATCGATATGACTCGAGTACTTGGTAACAAGACAGGAAAAAACCTCATAAGCTTAAATTTAAAAATAAACCTATATACACGTGGGCTCTGTTTCACCCCTTTTTCGCGGATGATTTAAGAGTGGTATTTTCCACGAATAGTGCCAACGTAAAATTCCAATTTCCGCGATGAAATTCCACACGTAGGTACGACTTGCGTGACAAACCCAATTCCCGATGATGAAGTTTGTCATTTATTTAGAAAAAGGAAGGTCTTTTGATCGGTTAAGCGTTTAGGTGAGGAGACAGCAGCTGTCGCGGCGGTACTGGTGCGTCAGTACCATCTAATTTGAATATATCTGCCAGCCCTTTCTGTGTCAACGTAAATTGCCGCCTATTATAATTTGCTTTTCCCTTTTCCTTGACAGTACTTTAACTTATAGGTCTTACCAATTCAACGTATTCACCTAATTCGAATTGATTTTACTTTTTTCACGTACTTGTTATCTCCCGCGGTATCCAGAACGCATTCGTCGATTCGATACGTTAATTTCACGCTTTATCAAAAAATAAAAAGGCTCGTTTTACACGTAGCGAAAATCTCAGCGCTCGCGTTTTATTCATAATTACCGCTAATCGTGTCAACTCGACGTTCGTGTTGCTCAATTGCGACGAATTTTTTCCACCGTCTCGTACCCCTTGCACCTTGTTAATTATACCCGACGTTAAAATCATCCGAGTAAATAAAACTCATTCCGGAGCCGCGAAACAGGTAAGCGCATTCGCCCCGCGTATAATTACCCGAGTTAAAAATCAAATCACGTTACCTCGTGCCACGAAAACGCAAACAACGCCATCGCGCGCATAAACAAAACCTTCGATCATCATCGCATCGTGTTAAGCCAACAAAAAACACATCACAATCCAGATCAATATCCCGCAACACTAATCAACGCGAAACAAAAGCACCCCTGCTTTCGTAAATTTTCGCACCATTTCCACCCAGCGAATGTGTAAACGTGTCGATGAAAAATTCAAATCAGCGGTGCGCTATTCATCGAGGAAATAGCCTGTTAATTTTAATGAACATCGTGACCATATTTCAACCCCTGACATATTTCATATCGTTCGATCGAAAGATATTTCGACGAAAACTCGCAACTTCGTCACGTTGTAAAATGTGCTAAACTCTTGACGATGAGTATGTACGAGTTACCAAATTGCATGTTTATTAAATGAAGGCGAAATCTTTGTTCAATGATAAAAGCTACTTATTTTGGGATGAACTTCATTATAATACGTAGATTAAAAGGGCAATTTCTGTTTATATATTTTTTAAAAACTTTATTCGTTCTATTTTAGCACATCAACTCGAGTTCTATTTACTTCAGTCCTGCTTCAATTAAATTTCGCTATACCCCCCCCCACTCTTCATCACCCTACTTAAACATGGTGACAAGCAATATCCAAATAATTCAATATTCGGATATTCGAATAAATTTATAAAATATATATTTGATACTCGAGGGCAAATATTCGAATACATTCAAATATTCGAGGGGAGGGGAGGGGGTTGCATATTTTTTTACGAATTAGGAATTACGATGAAATAAATGAAAATAATACACGAATAAAGAAATATTACTTTTTGGAAAAAACACCCTCGAAACGATTCCATTTCAAGATATATCACACTAAATTAGGAAACACCACCCCCCACCTCGTTTTGAGGAAAATCTCATCGGTGGCGTTATCCGTTACGCTGTTGCAAATCGTTCTTTCGTCAAGTACCGCAAATTTACACTGTTAATTTACACCTAAAGGTTGGCGCGGTTAAATACACGAAGTACCTCACACAGTTCATCCATTCGCATCGCACCACCACACACACACGAGCATTTACCTACACATATTCACCATAAGCGGGGTTGCCAAAGGTTAACGTTTCATAGTTTCGCCCGCTTCGTTTACTTCTTCATTCGTAATTCCTTTTTCTCTCTTCCACGCGTTGCTTTTGAAAAAAAGCTATGTTCGTCTTTACATTTTTTTCATTCTTTTTTTTTTCAATTGCACGACCCCTCGCTAAATTAGACAGGCGAATAATGGCATTCCATCGTTGTTCCCATTATTAGCAATGGTTTTAACAACGAATTCCGCCCTCTAATTACGAATAAGTACACCTAGAATTCTCTCTTTCTTTCCGGCCTTTCTACATAATGCACTAACTTGTGCAGTTTAACATATAATATGCGACGTTGTCGCGTATCTACGCCTATCTTCGCGTCGTTTTTCTTATAATCGAATATTTTCCTTCGATGAAATTCTTCGCATATCGTAGACGCGTTGAAAACTCGAAATATATAACTTTTATCTCGTTTTTCCAACCAAACCATCGCGAAGGTAGTGTTTTCATATATGAAAAAAGGCATTTCTGCGGCCTTATTTTATCGCCTTCCCATCGTATATTCCTTTTAATATTACAACGCACATTATACATATATTTCAAATAACGAAGAAACGCGAATCGACGTAATAACCCTTTTTTTTTCGACGCAGTCACTATACACGTTTCGTGGTTTAAATTCCACTCATTAAGATTAGGGTTGTTTGGTCTCATACGCGTAAAAACCTCGCTAAAAAAAGGAATTTCATTGCGCGCGCATTCTAATTATATGCTATTCCGAAGCATGAAATTTTCAATAATTTCCCATCAACGTGTCTCGGCCTTTCCTTCGATACTGTTGAACTTTCCTTCGAAAGGCGAAAATTTCTTGGGCGATGAATTAAAAATTAATGTTTTCATGACAACGCCACGAATTCCGAATGATTAACTTTTTGATATTTCAACACTTATACGTGGTCAGCGGTACGTCGTTTTGAACCTATAATTATCCGAGGAAATTTTTTTCAGACTTTCGAGGCTATTTTAGCAATTTACATGAAACCGAACGTCGTATTTTTCCTCTTCGTCGTGGTAATTAGCCGTCGCAAATATTCACCGTGAAATGTGTCCTTGTCAGGTAGGCATTAGATTATTAACTTTTTCTAGGTATTTTTCTCTTTTTCAGCATTGACGAAGTTGATATGTGAAAGTGTACACAGGGCATGTGACCAACTGACGAGAGTCATCAAGCTGTCACGTTAATTGGAAATATCATGATCGTTTTCCTTCTTTTAGGAAAACGTGAGTTTTTTAATAGAAGTGACAAAAGCTATAGAAATAGATATTGTGGATCTAAAAGTCAACTTTGCAAGGAAATTATATCAACGTGAAAAATTTTCGATCACTTTTTTTTACACCATTAAAAAAACCAACGAAAACAGGATATCTAAAGGATTTGTTTTTTTGAAAAATCACTACTTTGTTACCAAATTTCTAAAAATCTCTCAACATTGCCCTCCTCTTTTCATCAACGAGGTCAAATTTTAGATTAATAGAAAATATGTAATTGAAAAATAATTAAATTTAAAACATCAAAATAAAATTATTATTAAAAAAAAAATTTATAGGTTTAGATATGACGCCACATATCTCAACAGTGCTGCCAATTCATAAAAATTACTAGCCATTTATAAAAAATGTACAATTTTTTCAAAACTATTTCGTGTTTTTGGGCTTTTTCATTCTTGCAATAATTTTTTACAAAATTTACTTCTTTTTCATTACTTTCACTACCTGTAAGATATTCCGCATAAATTACCATGAAATATTGATCCGTAGGTATAGAAAGTAGACCAAAATACCATTTCAAAATAATCTTCATCTCTGAAAATCAATTTATTTTATTTTATTATAAAACCAAAAATGCCCAACTTACGCGTTTCGGTTACTTCCGCAGTTTTTTTTATTCATTTATTTTTTTTTATAAAAATGAAATTATTTATAATGAAAAAAAATTGTTCACTGTTTACATTTTACTACAAAAAAAAAACTTTTTTTTTTACAAATTGTAATTAACGTCTCTTTAAATTTAATATTATATCAGACTAAATTTAAAATTACAAAATTTTCGTTTTATAATAATTTTGATATGCTGATTCTTTTCAAGTATTTAAATAATTTAAAATAATTTTCATCATTTGGAATTTTGTTAAAATTAATTGGCAATTTTTTTTTCATTATCCTGAATTTCAGGCAAATAATCAAATTGCATTTTTCAAATAAATTATATATTTAAAAAATTCCTGTATCAAATGGATCTAACAAGTAAAATAAAATAAACCGTGCAATATTAATTTGAAAAAAAAAAATAAAAATTTTCCATATTAAAAAAAAAGTAACAAAAATGCTCAAAATTCAATGCTAAACTACCGCAAAATTCAAAACATAATCCACAACTATGCTCTTAAGAAGAAAAACCTCAACGATATAAAACCACAAACCACAGCATTCTCGTGCAATTCAAAAAATTACCTCACTTCCGTGCAAATAAAAGTAAATCTTAAAATTCGCATTAACGCTTTAACATCGTAAATTTCACTCAATCTATTTTATAGCTTTTCTGCACCTTTATTACTATTTTGTTCCAATTATTCATATACTCTCGTCATCGACACCTTATAAATTCTACGATTAACTTCACACGCAGATGTTCAGGTAAATATCTTAAACGATTCCGAGACTATAAATTCATTATGAATTAAGTTAAATACATTCGCTTCGATATTACACCGCGACATTTATTCTTACATCAAATTATCCGATTCTTTACATGATTAAATCATACCAATGGCCAAGTTCCAGTTATACTCCATTCTGCGTATGGTTCGTGTACATTAAAACGCTCATAAACAATAATTACACGATGCGACGTGTACTTTGGCAAAATTTTGATAATTCGATGGCCAAAATAACGACTCCAGTTACACAATCGGTTAACATTCAAGATGCAAATCGAGATAATGTGTTGCCAAGATAATAAATATCGCTCGTATTTTCGCGATTCACGCTGCCTCCTCCCTCCTTCCATCTGAATTGTCGCAGACCAATTAAACTGTATTGAGGATTAACAATCGTACGTTGAACGATATTTTACAACGAAATTATCACACTGTTTTAAAATTACAGCTTTTTCATCGCTTATACGCTTACGAGTTCGTTAATTGCGATATTTAACATTTCATTCGTTTTACACGTTCTTCAGAGTTAACCCGATGGTGGAAAAAAATCGCATTTTACCCTAGAAAATTTCCTTCGTCTAACCGCCGTCTCATATTTCGTGGTAAGACTGGTTTTCAACAGCGCCAGCAACGCAGTTTGTAAAAAGACAATAAGTCTCACCGAATCTCATTCTTCTACAAATACCCAGTCTCAATTTCTAACACAACAAAGCGAGCCAAAGAAACAAATCCACGAGTAAAATATGGCAAACCGTTGTGAAGTTGCGGTTGCATTTGGAAAAAGAAACGTCAATAGGTTCTCGAAAACCGCAGCATTTTCATAACATAGACAGCTTTTCAAAATCCGACACAACCGAGACTTATCGAATACATCGTTGATATTTCAATCAAAACATAGATCCGATTATAACTCATGTTAAAGTGATTTGATAAATTTCTCATCTAAACACGAGATTATTTCGAGATCTATAGCAATAGTGATAAAGTCACGGAACGTAATTCGTACATGTAACACGTAGCCATATCCTAATCACTGTGTGATATAGTTGTATCTATAATAAATCCACATCGCCCAAGAGATTACATATTTGAATTTACTCCTCGACTTGAAAATGCTCGATTCTTTGGCATCTTTCGATACGATGAACTTAAACGAACAATCTCGTTTATTGAGGAAGTATTTAACCTTAAAATATTTTTTACCCAAGTCAGGGCAATAGCCCGATTTTTCATCAGCGACGCGGCCGATTCAAACGACTGTAATATCTCTGGTACACGTATATAAAACACTCGATCATTAATTAAGCGTAATAATTATCCCATACCAATCAAACGTACAACACCTCGTACTAACGAACGTCTCAACACGACTAATTAATAAAAATCCCAAGTTAACGCGTTTCGCGGTAGCGGATGCGGCGGCTGCATTCAAATATGTTGTTTTGGTTACAAGGTGCATCGATGTTGTCGTATTTTATCCAACAAACCATTACCAAAAGTACATTACTCTTGCGGTGGAATCAATAAAAATGAAAAATTTCAGTAGGTTGTCTTCTGCTGTATTTTATATTCACCGAGATACGTTTCTATCATCTTGGAAAATCTTCGTTTACTACATGACGACTGTAGGGCTCGAGGTAGACGTATTTTTGACGCAGACTTTACGATTCACGATACCTACTACTGTTCCTGAGACATACATTCGTGTAATCAACAAATGAACAAGTTCTTCGGCATTTGCGAGCACTCGTTCATGCTATCTTAATAAACGCGCGTATCTCGAGGAATCATCAATTTCGAGTTTTTCTAGTTTCTAAATGGTTTCCTAAATCATCAACGAATTGGATATTTCGTTGCATCTCGCGGAGCCGTTGGAGGCTGTACTTCGACAATTAGACAGCGCTGTGTCACGAGCTCTTAAAACGCGACTGGTTTATGTTAACGCCAAACACGAAGTTACATGAAATTTGACAGCTTTATTGCGCATCTCGTCGTAATTAAACGAAGATCTTTCAACCATTTCCTCTACACGCTTTGACGCGTTAATCAAAGGTTCCGTGTTTAAGTTTGCAACATGATTTTTCCTAGCGCCGAAATAAATGCCTAATTTTGAGAGGATTTTTTTTCTCCAAAATATTGGCGGTAGTTTTTGAGGGGAAAATGAATTATTAATTTTTTTCAAAATTTAAGAAAAAAATTATTAATTTATTAATTTTTTTTTAAAAATAATCAACACCAAAATAATCGTAAGAGGAAAATTTCAGTCAAATTTTTAGAAAAAAAATTGCCTACCTGACATGACAAATTTAATATTGGTAATTTTTCAACAAATTGTATAATTACGATTGACGAAATATAAATTTGTAAAAATGTGTAACAACCTTATTTCATTAAAAATCATTTTTGTTGATTTTTTTGAAAAATAATCAACACCAAAATAATCGTAAGGGGAAGATTTCAGTCAAATTTTTAGAAAAAAAATTGCCTACCTGGCGTGAGAAATTTAATTTTTGGTAATTTTTTGACAAATTCTATTAAACCATAAACTCGCAAAAAAAATGTGTAACAAGCTTGTTTCATTTCCTTTCAAAACAATACATCTCAATATAAAATGCAAACGTCAACATAGATAAAAAATCGAAGAAATTACGAAATCAACGACTGCTGATTTACAAATGAAGAATCGTGCAAAATTTCATAACACGTGAAAAAAACTTCAAAAGGCATCACACTTCCGAAATATTTCCGATATTCGTTTTATCGCGTTGTTATCTTTGAAATTTAATAATAATCGGGTAAGTTTTTACTCGCAAGCATTTTAATACGAAATACAAACTTGGGTAGTTTCGATATCGAATGTAGATAATATTATCTACTCAATAATGTTAAATATATTAACGTATTTTATCTGCGATAATCGAAACGAAAAGATAAGGAATTTAATTTGTTCGAGAAAATGTATTCAATTTTTTACGAGCGCCGATTTGTTTGAAAAAAAAAAATCGTATTAAACACATTGAAAATTTTAAACCTTGGGTAATTTCGAATGGTGTAATTCAATTAGCATATTTCCACGTATAGAAGATGCGTTAAAACTCAGCAATTCAGCGAGATAAGAACCCCCCGAGTTAATCGCAAATTCGCGATATTCATCGATACAATCATAATACAGCATCTTAAACAACGTTACGAAGGGGAACTTGGTCTGATGCAAAAACAACGAACCAGCGTTGAAGCAAAATGATGTCAATCTTACCTGCCCGATTTCGTAATCACCATTTCGGTTCCTAACTTATGGAATTTCTCCCAAAGATCTTTCCCTTCGAGGGTAACTTTGGGATCATCGACTACACCGTCGTCTTCGGGTTGCAGCGCCCTCAACGGTCTAACCATGCTAGGATGATGGTGATGATGAGCGGCTGCGGCTGCGGCTAACACGACATCTTCGGCAGTCGTGTACGGATGCGGCGGGGGTGCCAATTTCGGTATAAGTCCCGGATAGCAACCCATCGGATTGCCGCTTAACGAGAACGGATATGCTGGATGCGGAACAGTAGTCGGGCCGTTCGGGCCGTTGGCGTTTGTCGTCAGCAAAGAACTTACGCTGAAGTCGGTGGGTCGTTGGTGGAGTAAAAACGGGTGAAATGATGACTGCATTTTATGGGGGGACCCCGGCGAAGTTTCGGGGGCCCCTCTTGGCGAGGGCGGCGTCCTGGAGCACGTTACATCTCCTTGCTCGTACCTCATGGATGACAAAACCAAGTGTTCTGCGTGATTCTCGTTGACCAACAGATATGCGAACTTTTTGACGCGATCATTTAATAATGCAAATTAACGTTTGGCATAGTTTTCCGAATATAATAACTTTCAACGCGACGTTTAAATTATGAACACGATAATCAACGCACCTTCGAATCGAAAATTCACCTTTTAGCTTTGTGTAAATTACAAATATTTAAAATGCAAGAGATCGAACCGGTACAAACAGCATACACCAAAAAAAAAACCGTAATGATCAAACACGTTACAATCCAATTGCGAGTTTTCAAAAAAATAACACGCCGCACAGGACCAAAAAACGAGGTTCAAAATTCCTGTATTTTATTCAATAAAACATCGAATAAATAAAAAAATACGAATCATAAATACGCGAAAGGAAAAAAAAAACAAAACTATTCAAGTAACAACGAAGCATACGTCTAACACGACGACGTCGTAACGCGACTGACTAGCGCGATGAATGTGACAACACTAACGCGTCGTAGTTGACACCAGTCGTGGGAGACGTTGGGTGTTAATGAGCGTACCCGATTGGGCGTAAGGTCGACCAATAGAGAGGCGTTCGCTGTTCACGCTATGGTGTCCGCGCTAAGTGGGGGTGGGTGTACTTAACACTGGACACCAGAAGTGTCGTGTTGGTGGGGATAAAAGTCTCGATAAAGTGGGGAAACCTTGGATAGGCGTTAAAAGGAGGTGACCGTCTTTGTCCATCGTCGCCGTCTAATCGGTTTTTACTATAACGTAGCGTTTTCTATCTCGCTCGCGCATATGCTGCACTCATTTTCGATAAGATATTTTTCCTCCGTGCAATTCCCCTACGCCACTTTGCGGGCGCGATTTTTTCTTTAATCAGCGAAAACTCTCTCGAGTTTTTAACCGCGCACAGACGCTTCCTTTTTTCACGCCGCTCAGATATGCTGAAAATGTCGTTTCTTCTTGGAATTTATACCATCGCCGATTTATATGATGTACATTTATCGCCATCATTTTGTCGGATTTTTACCGCAATCTGTACACGAACCTTTGCTTGGTATATTTCCAAAATTAAGCTCCGAGTTTTATTTACGTTTTTTACACTTTTTAGTTTTTTTTTTGTTTTATAAATTTACTATTTTTGAGGTGAAATTATACCGCAATTTTTTTTTCCTTCATATAAGAAGAGGTAGGTTTCCAAATCCGAATATTTTCCATTTTTGCGCGCCTTTTTTTCTTATTTTTTTTATTGACATAAAAAGCGCGAATAATTCATTTTTTAAATATTTATATATTTTTTTCTAAATGTAAGTTTAAGTTTTATATGGATCAATTCTCACACTTTTTTTCAATAGAAAAATTTTTGATGGCTCAAGTTTTCTTTTAACTTGTCGGAAACAACAACAAAAATCTTTTTATAATCCAACGTAAGTGTATGAAAAGTATCAACTGAAATTAATACTCAATACTTGACTGAATAATGAGACAAAAAAATGGCTAAATTTCCGCGACACTTTTGTAATTGCATATTTTAATACAACTTAATTGCCCAAAGACAAAATTAAAAAAATTTATAAATTTATGGAACAAAACTTGTCGAGGTCATAGGTCTTAGGTCTTATTATAAAAAATATTAATTTTAATCACTCATATAAAAAACATGATAAAAATAAATAAAATACAGATCTTATCTTCAATCACTCAAAATTACAGTTTGATGTCTCACCTCAAAACATATAAATTTATTATACCGAGTATCCTCTGAAAGCGCAATTATAAGTCATAGTAATTCAAAATTTATTACGAAAGCTTTATATATTTATATTTATCTATTTTTAAAGCAAAAAACAAATCGAAAAAAATGTATAAAAAATTAATTTTTATAACTAATTTGGTATCAAAATCATATAATATTTTGATTAGGTAAATAATTAAAGGAAAATTACGACTATAAAAATATAAATCAGAAAAATATTTGAAAAACTTGTTCCATTTCCATAATTGAACTACATAAATAAATCAGCTTTTATTAAGTTGTATTTCTATTGCAAAAAAATTTTAATGGCTATTTAAAACTTGCAATTTCATGTAATAACAAATTCAAGCCTAACCAGAAGGGGAGAGGGGGATTTTCTCCCGAGGCCGGATTTTTTTAGTGGCCTACGTGTGTTTCAAGCCCTTGTATAAAAAAAAACAGGCCCTTTTGGAAAAAATGTGGGGCTCTTTCATGAGAAGGGCGGTCTGTATAATTTATCCCAGGGACCCGGATTTTCTCTGCACGGCCCTGAACAAACTATAAATAATAAATAAATAAATACCAAGTTTATCGCATAAAAACTTCGATACAAAATAAGTGCCTCTGAAAAAGTACCTAGGAACAAAGGCGAATATAATTTCAGAACCCCATCTGCCCCCTTTTTTGCTAATAAAAATACTTTTTAATCAATTTCCACATAAAAATGTTCACACAACGGAAACACATTTGCAGCTATCCTTATCAGTAAATTCTCACTTATTACTTCAATTTGACCACAAAAAGAATGCTTATGTTTATCGTCATCACATCATTGAAAATGGCACGAAAACAGCAACCATTACTAATGATTATTTCACCACTTCACCTTATCTTGATATATGCTCAAATTACAAAGAATCTAATTAAAAAACATACCAATTTGAACCAATGAGAACAAGTCACTTTTTTGCTCATAATTTTCCAAACAGTTACCGTAATTTAGCAAGAGAAAAAATCAAATTAAAAATTATCTTACATAAAGTAACAAGTCCAGCTTGCGTTTTTCTTATCTGCCGAATAAAAGGCGAACTTGTATTAGACCAAAACTTCATAACGACACGCATTCGATACAATCAAGGAACGAAAATGTGCTGCGCCACAGCAAAAACGCTGCAATTTCAACGCCACTATCGCGCTAATACGGTCTAATTAAAGTACACAAAAAATGCATGAGAATTATATAAAATCGTTCCATTTCGACAGCTCAGTTCATTAAAAAAAAACGCCACGTTTTCTTATTAAAATTTTCACCGGATATTCTGTGCAATCTAAGTACCTATACAAGCATCGTAAAAGCTAAATTGCATTTTTCGTATATAGCTGCAATGGTCATACAGGAAGTGAAATGCTAATCGTGATGACGACAAAATAACCCAAACCCTATCAAAATTACTACTTTATCGTTTATACAAAAATAAAAAATCTTATAAAATGGTAGCAGCTATTGAATAAAAGGGTGTTATCTAAATAGCCAGTTTTAAGGCGTATCGAAGGGACTTACGAGAGGCCACGGGTTCGAACCATCGAACCCCAGGTGCAGTTACATATTTCTGTTGGTTTATTGTTAAAACTTAGAAATAGGCGTTCAAAACTACACTTTTCAATTTCATCGTAGGTTTATTTGACGATAATGCTATAGTACCGAACGAACAGGGGTTCTTGCAGTTATCGATTAGTCGAATTGCATTAAAATTTGTCTCATGCTAAAGCGTATAAGTTTGTGGGTATTAAAATCTACGGATTATTGCATTTAAATTGATTACTGATAATTGAAATATTATTTGGTAAAAATATTTGCATAATCAATTAAAATTAAATCACAAAAATAAATAGGTATAGGTGCCTATTTTTTTTTTTAAATCTTTAGTAATCACGAGCACGTGTTAATTCTGATTAGAATATTATTATGTAGAAAATTCTTTAATCAAGTTTTAGATTATACCTAGATAAATGCCAAATATAAATAAAAAATAAATTACAGGTGAGATCACCTGCATTTTAATGAGCAGGTAAGTAGCTCTTGATTTATAATTTTTTTAGCATGTATTTTGTAGGCATAATATATTAACAATTAAATGAAGAAATCAAAAAACATTATGTAGACATTTATGAGGGTTATTTCTAATTGTTTAAAAAATACGTTAAAAAATAAAGAAAGCATTGAAAATGTAATTTTCTTGATAAATTCTTCGCACAAATCTACTTTTATACATATAAAAAAATAGGCTTTCGTTAATTTTTGAAAAAAATTGCAAATAAACTGTTTCAAATTATTTACAACTTTTAATAAATTCGCTTGTCTTTCGTGAAGTAGATATTGTACAATTACATTATTATGTTTATAAACCTATTTTCATTTCAATCAGTAAAAATAATGTAATATTTATTCCAAAATGAGGGGTTGTTTAAATCTCGGCATTTTTACAATAACTAAGCAGTCATACCCGTTGTAAGAAGCACGTATCTAATGAAAAATTCATCTAAAAGTAAAGTCCGTCTGTACTATAGTACATACTTGAGTGCGCATAAATTACAACGTCTTAATCAAGCGACCAATACAGCTCATTCTAGGTAACAAAAATTATAGTGATTACCGTTATTGATATTAGCAGTTCATTTACACAACGTTTTAAGCAAATAGAAAATAATTTTCAAATGGCTAATACCGCGAGCGAATCGAATTCAGCGAATTATTTTCATTTGGTGTTTAAATAAGCTCCAGGTAAAGCTATAGCACTGTACGAAGAGCATACGTAAATTGTTGACTTAATATCGGCATATTTTATTCAGACACCGGTAATGAATACTGTTTGGCATTTTTTTGCGGTATAAGGGAAATAGACTAAATAAACATTGCTCCGGTAAACACAAGTTTCATAGTTCATGTGTAGACTCAACAACCCTTTGGAACTTGTTATTATCAAGTTTATACACAGATCGAATAACGCTAGGTGAATAATACGAAAGAAAATATCAATTCGGTTGGAGATGCCCGGTAGTGTGAGTCGACCACAAATCCGCCAGCTAGTAAACCGCCACTGTCACACTTTTCCACATAGATTACTTTTAAAGAAATCCTACACCTTGACATTTATTTTTTATTATTCGACCAGTTTTATATGAAGCGAAGAACCGCAAGGCGCAAGGTGTATATTTATGCACGAGAAATTAACCATGCAAAAAATTGCAACCAAAGGCAACCAGTGATTATACAATAACCTCATTCGTGAAGTAGGTATTCGCATAGGAGGAATAATATTTACAGAAATTCGGTGGAAAATCAAATACTTGTAATTTATTTTGTATATACTGTCGTGTTTGGTCTTGCACTCCTATCAATCAAATCGATACCTATCTATTGACCTACTCCACCCAGTGTTTCCAACATAGCCCCTCGAAAGATATTGAGTTCACAAGAAAAAAATCTCGAAATTTTCATCATATGCCAAGTCAAGCAATATGAATATCATTTTAAAGGGATTTTTGAACATAATAATGGTAACAAGTAATCTCCTAAAGTCAAAAAAATCTGGCTAGTCGACTTGTGTACAAGTCTACAACACAGTGTGACATTTTCGTGTCACTTCGCGACAATAGTGTTCGTCATGCCACTCGTAACCATGACACGTCACCATAACAATGACTTGTCATCATATCATGTCATTTGACATGTTATCATGACGTGATCACAGGTCATTCCTGACCATGACACGTCACCATAACAATGACTTGTCATGATATCACGTCATTTGACATGCTATCATGACATGATCACATGTCATTCCTGACCATGACACGTCACCATAACAATGACTTGCCATCTTTGACATGGCACGGTAACATGAGAAAATTTTATTTCTTGTTAAACATGAATAAACGAAGCATAACATATTTTTGATGTTTTGAGAGGAAAAAAATTATGACCTGACTTGTTATCACACATTATCACGTCATGACGTGATCATGAAATGTCACCATGACATGCCATCCGACATATTACTAAGACATGATCATGTCACTCACGACCATGACACTCGACTGTTTTAATGACGTTCATCATAACAAGTCATTCATTATATCACATGTCATTCATAACCATAACAAGTCACCATGATAATCACTCGTAATCATGATACGCCAACATGACAATGACGTTCCATTTATGAATTGTTATGATGACATAAAAATATCAAGATTATCACTCATTATCATGACACGTTGTCATGACAACGGCGTGTCATCGTATCTATCACTCATGATCATTATATGTCACCACAACAATAACCTATCCTCCATGACGTGTTATAAAGACATGAAAATACTAAGATTATCACTCATGAGAATGACATGTCTCCGTGACGACGGTTACCATGACCACCGCGTAACGCTTTATTCGATTTTGTGTACCATCGCCAAGACATGAAAATGTCAAAACGAAATTACGGTAAAAATTGAAAAAGTTAAAAACTTCCTCAAAATACTGCTTTTTTAATAAAAATTTAAATTTTGCGTTCTTCTTCAGATTTCCTAGATTTTTCTTGAGATTTTACTAAATATTGAAAATAAGAAAATATTTTGGCAAAGGATAACAATTCTTGGAAATTCTAGAGTTTTCTTGATATTTCTTGAGGGTTGGCAACACTGCATCCATCTATCTAGCGAATACCTATCTCGGCTACTTCTGGCCTTCTGCGATGCATATTGAGAAAAATGACAATAGACCATGAGAATACAGATTTGAAGAAACTTGATAACTTGAGTCTTTTTCTCATTTTTTTTACAAAGAAACACATCTATTGCAATGATTGCTGGAACTCCGCGAAAAAAAAGCCAAGAAAATTTTCAAAATTTACAAAACTCGTGAATCAACTTATTACAAAATTTTAAAGAATCTGTTGGAAGATAGTGAAGACACCTCATTGGACATAATTCGCAGATCTATTTCCCAATCAAGAAATAAGACGAAATTCTTATTATCCAGGGACAAGTGGTTCTGAAATCCAGCAGAAAGTACAAACAGGATACCTAGTGTTCATTTTTCAACGAACATTATAAAAGCTTCGTAAACTTCGAGGAGCCACAAACCAGACATAATTATTAATGAATTTTATATACTTTGTTAAAGACCCGAAGGAGCGCGAATCAACGTAGGAAATAATTCAGCAAAAAATACAAGAATATGTTAAATTATCATACCTTGCGTTTCTCTTATAGACTTGAAAATCGAAAAATTACCGTTTTATAAGTATAACTGCACGTTTTAGAAACCAGCAAAGTGCACCTGAAAGGTTAACAAATTATGAGCTGTTTTCTATTGTATAACTCCGTTAGAATACAAAACTTGATCATATTGTTCATGTAGTAGCTTATAGCTAGAAACATATAAGAGCTTCTGTATAGACTATGTTATAAACCTCGAGAATATATAGGAATAAAAATACACGATGGTTAAATTCCAGTTATTACACTACGTAAAAAATACCTACGAAGCTATAGGCAATATATTCATCGTTAAGAAACTCCTAAAAAAAAGATTTTAATATAATTTGGGAGGCATAAATATCACATAAAAATAATCCGCCAAGATATATGTCTTGATTGCGTATTATTATCGACGTGTGCACCGAAACATCCATCTTTGAACCATTCATCACGTAATTCTGCGCCTTGGGTTAATTAGATAATACTACAAAGTATATAAATTCATTCACGAGCTCGGATCAAGGTTCGGACGATGTGACATAAAAAATCATTCTTATCAACAGCCGTTAATTTCGTACATAAAAATTATCACAAAAAAATACAATCGTTTGCTCGCCATCGGGGGGTAAATTTTACGCAATCGGGATCATGATAGTCAGCTAATTCTGTTTATTTTGCGCGACAGAATAAGAGACAAGTAAATACAAACATTCCAATCGTTTTGAAACTTAAATTAGTAAAACGTTGTTAGGTTAATACCAACACGCAGTTTAATGCTTAAACATGTTTTCTACCCTAGCGTACACTTTTTAATGCTCATTACACGATAAAATATTAAAAGTAACATAATTCAGGCGGATAAAATTATAGGTTCGTACAGTAGCAGGTGAATGGGCTGCGGTTCGCTATCTGTTATTCGCCGCTGTGTATTTTCCTACTGTATCGTTTGGCCGTTCGACAACAAAATTATCGTTACTAAACATCGCCCTGCTGTCGTTCGCCCTATACAAATAACACAATTTTCGAATTAAATAAACGTTAAAAGCTCACGCTATACGAGGTTTTCATTTTTTTACTCATTTTTTTCACCCCCGTCGCCACGTTTTTCCGAGTATTACGGAAAAACGAGTAATTGCGGTTTAAAAACTCCAAAAGCTTATAAAAACCTTAATGAAAAAAGTGTTTAATTTTCCAAATAGTCGCAACCGCGAGTGAAGTTTAGTTTGTTTCTTGGAATGTGTAAAAATACCTAATGGGGTCTGTTTCCTCGACTAAATAGCCGTTTATATTTTCACATGAAGTTACGTTTTTTTTTCAAAAGTTTTCCTTTTATTTTTATTTTTTAATTTCTATAGCAATACGTGTACTTCGTAAGTTATGTAATACTAGGAAATATAATCGTGTTCGCAGCATAAATCAAAAGACTTGACTAATTATAACTTTTTCTCGACTTGAAAAAAAAAAATTTTAAATGAATTAATTTCGAGGTTAACTCAAATGTGTTGACAGAGTAAAAAAAAATACACATGGATGTATGATTTTTCTCCTTTTTTCGCCAAATGAACGAAAAAAAAGGTAGGATTTGTAATTTGAGTTTTCCAATGTCGGCATATGTTCTACACAATATACGATTTTTTCCCCGAAATACACCACAATCTCCAAAACAAAGCTGAAAAAAAAACTTGTCAAGTTGTCAGTACGATTAAAATGGCAGAAGCTTTTGAATAACTTCCAGTTCCCAACCCTGTTTATGCTGTAAAAAACACTACACGAATCACATTTCTTGGTTCTTACAATTTGGCTTTTTCGAAAAGTTTTGTTCGGCCTTATTTTTATTTCGTCAACCAATGTTTGTTGAAGCTTATAGCAACGAGCAGATGTACTTTCGTTGAAAAACGAGATCAGAGTCAGTTTTGATGATGTAAGGTACTTGTAGGCAGAGACGTGAGGAAAAGGGGCAAGCAGGGGTTGCTTTGTGATCCAATTTTCAGGTTATTTAATAATATAGGCAAATTTTGTTTATAAGTATTGCACAAATTGAGAAGGAGGTCCAGAACATTTACACATGGTTTATTTTCGTTTTCGATATGATTCTGCTTTTAGGCTGATATGATTATGAAATAAAAAGTCATGATTTTCTCCCTTGACTCAAACGATTTCAAATTATAGTCATTAAAACAGCACATAAATCAACTTGGTCACTTTTCTAGTCGACTCTTCGCAGAGCCACGCAGAGAAAATCTGGGCCCTGGGGAAAAATTATACAGACCCCTCTTCCCTTGAAAGGGTTCGACATCTTTCCCAAGGGCAGGTCATTTTTTTCAAAGGCCCCGATTTTTTTTACAAAGGCTTAAAATGCACGCAGGCCCCTAAAGAAATCCGGGCCTGGGAGAAACTCCCTTTATCCTTCTGGTTGGACCTGACTCTTTGTCTATGGCCAAATCTAAAAATTCTTTTTTCCCTTCTTTCAGAATTCAATTAAAATAATAATTAAAAAAAA